>PVKU01009664.1:0-59530 GCA_004027475.1 Anoura caudifer
CCCTTATCCCTTGCTGCTTCTAGAATTCTCTCCTTCATTTTAATCTTGGCTAATGTAATGATGATGTGCCTTGGTGTGTTCCTCCTTGGGTCCAACTTCTTTGGGACTCTCTGAGCTTCCTGGACTTCTTGGAAGTCTATTTCCTTTACCAGATTGGGGAAGTTCTTCTTTATTATTTGTTCAAATAAGTTTTCTACTTGTTGCTCTTCTTCCCCTTCCAGTACCCCTATAATTCGGATGTTGGGACATTTAAAGATGTCCTGGAGGTTCCTAAGCCTCTCATTTTTTTGAATTCTTGTTTCTTCATTCTTTTCTGTTTGGTTGTTTCTTTCTTCCTTCTGGTCCACTCCATTGATTTGAGTCCCAGTTTTCCTTCCATCTCTATTGGTTTCCTGTGTGTTTTTCTTCATTTCACTTATTGTAGCCTTCATTTTTTCATCTAATTTGTGAGCAAAATCAACCAATTCTGTGAGCATCCTGATCACCAGGGCTCTGACCTGTGCATCTGATAGGTTGGCTATCTCTTGGTCGCTTAGATGAATTAGCTCTGGGGCTTTGATTTGTTCTCCAGTTTCAGCCATTTTTGTTTCGGGGTTTTGGGGGGGGGTTTCCTCTCAAGCAAATTTCTTATACTCCACTGTTCCCCTCAATTTTTATTAAAATTTATTTGAGTCAAACAAAGGATACTCCTGGAAGCAAGACCTCAACAGACTGAGAAAAATGCTTCAGAGAATAACATTTTGCAGTTTCTTTTGTGCCTTTGAGATTAAGGAGCATAGTAAAATAGATTACATGAAAGAAAGCAAGGTGGGTTCAGATTATGGGATAGTTAAGAATGTGTTCTCTTGAAGAGGGTATTTCAAGGATGTGTTAACTTAGATACATAGAAACAATAGATAGGGCTTGCTTAAGGCAAAGATAAGCCTTTTACCAAAGGGGTACTCCTGCCCTGGCCAGGTGGCTTGCTTAGTTGGACATAGTCCTGAAGCTGGAAAAAGCCTGTGTTCATGCTTCCTGTCACTACCAAAGTCAGTAAGTAGAGACAAGGATTGACTATTTATGGGCGTTTTATTCAGATGCTGGTGATCTGAGAAGAAGGCAGGTTATGTGCCCTAAAAACCACCTCCACATCTCACCTCACCGACCTTTTTATATATAAGAAGAAAAGGGTAGGTAAGGGGTTTGGAAAAAAGGTTAATCAGATTAAGAGTTGCAGTCCTGCAGGGATGATTTTCCTAGTATTTCTTTATCTGCTGATCAACCATTCTTTATCTGCGTCACTGGGCCTGGAACACAGTGGCTCAGATACTATCTTGAAGGCTTGCAGACCCCTGGGGTACAAAGGTTGAATTGCTGGTTGACTTTCTGAAGTCAAGTAGGTCATGCATTCCAGTCCCTGGAATAATAGCTTTCCACATGCATTAATCACTTAAGCCTGTCAACTGTTACTAAAGTTAAAATCTTTAACTCTTTTGAGTTTCTCTATTAGTCCCATACACCAAAAGGTTGCAGGTTCAATTCCCAGAGAGGGCACATACCTAGGCTGCTGGTCAATTCCTAGTTGCAGGAGGCAACTGATTGATGTTTCTCACATCAGTGTTTCTCTTTCTCTCTCTCTCTCCCTCCGCCCTTCTCCTCTTTTCTCCCTCCCCCAATCCCCATATCCTTGGATAAGGATTAAAAAAATAGTAAAGTTATATCCTGGGACGTGACTACTTACCATGACCGGTCTAGTGAGGACATGATCAGATCACCTTTTGAGGTTACTTTCTATATAACCCCTTTTTTCATCCACACCTTGTATGGTTAAGGCACATTTTTTTCATTCAGTTGATGGACATTGAGTTGTTTCTGCCTTTTGACAATTCTGAATAATGAAACATCGGTACAATTTTTGTGTGTGTGGACAGTTTTTTTTTTTTCTCCCTCTTAAATATATGCCTAGGAGGGGAAACTGTTGGGCCATATATGGTAACTATGTTTAACCGTTCAAGGAGCTACCAGACTTTTCTAAGGTTGTTGTACCATCATACATTGCCACCAGCGGTGTGAGGGTTAGATTCTTAATAAGCTAAAATGTGCACTTCTGTAACTGCCAACCATAATACCAGTTCTCTTGCCCTAGGTGCCCCAAGCAAATCTGCTTTTTCTAAACAGCCAGCTTAATCTTCTGAGTGTGCTGTCATACTAAATGGCTTCTACCAGTCCTGTGATGTAGTTAGATCTCCTCACCAACTCTCTTACAAATGAACTTCATTTGCTTATGTTCTCTTTTTTAAGTTAAAGGACTAGATACATTGTATTACTTAAGGATAATTGTAACCAAAGATAGATAGTAAGTTGTTTTCTCAGTTTCCAGTTGTTTGCTGAGTTAACTGGTAAAAACACTTAACCCAGTAGTTTGCAACTCTTGCTATCCTTATAACCACCCAAGTCTCTTAAAAACAAATTTAGGTCCTACCCCTAGAGACTCTGATTTACTTCATCTGGGCTGAGACCTATGTGAGCCAAATATGCATTGTGGGTAGAGAATCAGTGCAACCAGTAGTGGCCATGGGAATGGTTCTGGCTGGATCATCTGAGGGCCCACACTGCTCACATCTCAGCCATCTGGGCATCAATATCTATTTTATTGACTCGGAATTACTGTGACAGCCCTGGCTGGTGTGGCTTAGTAGATTGAGTGCTGACCTGTGAACCAAAGGGTCACTGGTTTGATTCCCAGTCAGGACAAATGCCTGGGTTGTGGGCCAGGTACACGGTAGGGAGAACTCGAGAGGCAACCACACATTGATGTTTCTCTCCCTTCTTTCCCCTCCCCAAAAATAAATAAATCTTTTTTTAGAGAATTGCTATGATAGCTTAGTCTTTGCTCCCACCCAGGAGCATTCACCCAGGTGCTGTCTTTAAGCATGAAACATTTTTCCTGGTTTCTACAGAAGTCTTGTTTCCCTTCAGTGTGGTTTGGTGGTATGGCTATGGCTATTTGGCCTCCCTGTTGGGCCACATGCAGTTCCTGAATGGGATCAGCACTGTTCAGCCGTTTTAGGGGATTATAAGTACCTTTAGGCAGGCACAAGTTGAAATTGGTCTCTCATTAGTGTAATGTCGTGCTTCTTGGGAAATACCTTCAAATGCCCCTCCTTCCTAGTAGCAGGAGCTTAGAACAGTAATAATAATAGTTAATATGTTTTAAACATTTGCCTTGCTATATGCACTGTAAAAGTGCTTTCCTTTGTTATCTTGTAATCTTTTGAACGTTACTTTTAGTAAGTCTTGTTGAACAGAAGCTTCAAGAGATTAAGTAATTTACCTAAAGTCACACTACTAGTTAAGTGAAAAAGTCAGAATTCAAATGCTGTTGCTTTTTTTTTTTTTTTTAATTTTTTTGAGCCACAAGACTATTACCTTTTCAAAATGATAAATATAATTTTAAAGATACCAAAAAAGTAAGTAATGACCTCTCCCTTCCACTCCTAGACATGGCTGCTGTAGCCAGTCACTTGACTGTCTTTCCAGACACATATCTCTGTGAATACATATGAACTGTACTCCCTCACAATTGGTATTTATGTGGACATGGTTCTGTATGTAAGTGGGAGATTGTTTCTTAGTGCATATATATGTGTGTTTTGTTTTTAACAGATGCATAGTATTCTGTTGTATCCTCTGTTAAATTGACATTAGTGTTGCTTTTGGTATTACAAACAATGCTTCAATCAGTAACCTTGCACAGATACCATTTGCACATGCTTCCATTCAGGGTTTCTCATCCTCAGCACCATTGACATTTGGGGCTGGGTAATTCTTTTTAAAAATATATATTCATTCATTCATTTGTTTATTTATTTTGGAGCAAGGGGAAGGGAGGGAGAAAGAGGGAGAGAAACATCAATGTGAGTGGTTGCCTCTTGGATGTTCCCCAACCAGGAACCAAACCCACAACCCAGGCATGATGCCCAACCAACTGAGTCATAATGGTGAGGGCAAGGGGCTGGATAATTCTTTGTTGTAGGAGCTGGCCTGGACGTGACAGGATGTTTGGCATATCCCTGCCCTCTGCCCTGCATACCAGTAGCACCCCTATCCCAAGCTGTGACAACCAAAACTGTCTGCAGGCACTACCAGGTGTTCCACAAGGAATGGAAAAATCAGCCCTGGTTGAGAACCACTGTTATCTTTAGGATAAATTTTTAGAAGTAGAATTGCTGCAACTGAGGTTATGCATGTGCGTTTAAAATTTTAACGGTGATTGCTAAATTCTTCCCTGTAAATGGGAAGGTCATACCATTTTACACTCTAACCAGCAGTAATTGATATTTTCTCATTTTTGCTGATACTATTGTTTATAAGATATTTTTTCCTGCCATCTTACAGTAGTTTTAATTCATATTTCTGTACTTTACAGCTAACCTTTTTATTGAACACTTAGTTCTTGGTAGGCGCGTAGTATTTCTTGGCTTGTGTGTTTTGTGACATACTTTGAAATGATTTCCTCTCCATCTAGCCCTCTTAAAGTTTGGTACCTAGAACTGAAGACAGTACTCTGAGTTTCTTCTGACCATAATGAAATGATAACCCACACCATTTATTGAGATGTTGTATGTGACAGACATTCTGCTTTGTATGCTTTAAAAATGCATTATCCCTGTGTAACCTAAGTATTTATTCGTAATAAAATGCCAGATCTTTCTTGTTTTGAGTTGGTGTGTAGCATCTCTCTGGACATAGTTTGGTAGTCATGGTCTCTTGAAGTAGAATGTGTCACAGAAAGCTAACTGAAAAGAAATATTTGAGCCCTGGCTGGTGTAGCTCAGTGGATTGAGCGCGAGCCTGTGAACCAAGGGATCGCAGTTCGATTCCCAGTCAGGGCACATGCCTGGGTTGCGGGCCTGTTCCTGGTAGGGGACACACGAGAGGCAACCATACATTGATGTTTCTCTCCCTCTCCCCTTCCCTTCCCCTCTAAAGATAAATAAATAAAATATTTTTTAAAATATTTGATTCTGCAGTTAGGAATCATAATTGTCCAGCCTTGTGATTTGGTCAGAATTGGTTTAGATTCCCCAATTTAAATTTGTAAGTTCCCTCTGTAATTTACTTTTCCAGGACTCCCTTCCTTGTTAATCATCATTGTATGAAATTATGACTTCACGCATGCTTATTTGCTTAATACTTGTCTCTAGGCATACTTGTTCTTTACAAAATATCTAACACCTAACTTAATGTGTGGTACACAGTATGTGCCCGGTAAATAATCTGTTAAATGCATGAACTGGTCAGTCTGAAAACTGAGGTACACTGGAAATTGGATTATTTGGGGCCCTAAAAGCACAGAATTACCCAGAGGGTTGAAGACCTTAGCAGTGGGCCCTGTCACATCCCTAGAGTAAAGCCATCTTCCCTCCTAGAAGGGTCAGAACTAGCTGGGTCTTACGTTTTTCTCTGGACCATTTGGGCTGTTGGGGAAACTTTGGTCCAAATGACTCATTGAGTTTGGCTGGAAGCTACAGAAGAGAATGAATATATATTCCTTGGAGACATTGGTTAATGTCTTCCTCTGCCTCATACTTAAGGAATCATAGTTATATTTACTTGGGACAAAGTGATATTCTTTTCTAAATGAGCAGTTATCTAGAAATTGTGGTGTGAGTGAGTTCTGATATGAGCAACTTTCTGATGTATCCAGAGATCAAAGCCTGTGTTAAGGGGGCTTTAAGGTACGATTATACCTTAAAGCTGCCTGTTTTCTCTACTCCTAAGAATTAATATGAGGATTGTTTAGTGTTAGCAAGATAACTTGTTTGGCTGGTTTTACTGTTCTCTGTTCTGGTGTCTGGCACTGGTAATCAGGAAAGCAGGGTGAGGTGGACAAGAGGAAGTTCGCTACCTTTCTGAGGAGGAAGAGCAGCTGGATCATGGGTCAACAAACTCTTTACTTTTGTAGAGGATCAGATAGTAAATATTTTAGGCTTTGGGGGTCCTGATCTGTCACATATTCTTTGTTTTTACAACTTTTTAAAAATGTAAAAACCATGCCTATGTCATGAGCCTTATAAAAACAGACTGTTGCTGGATTTGGCCCAGAGGTCATGATGGTTTGCCAACCCCCGAACTAGGTGAAGACATTAATTGATTGCTTAAAAGTGTTTGCTTTAATGTTTTGGGGACATGAAGCCAGCATAATTTTAGAAATTCTCAGATGATTATAATCCAAAGAAACTCTGGCATGGGAAGTCAAAGTGACCCTGCTGTCAGTCACCTTGGTTCCGTGGAACTTCAGGAGACTTCGGCCCGTGAGACAGCAGCTGTCTAGTGGGGCAGAGGGATCACACTGCGTCTTTCCCACGGGAGTGCTGGCCAAGGGTGCGTGAGATGGGAGAAGGGAACCGAGCTGTGTGGCCTAAGAGTTCAGCTGGAATTAGACAGGTTTACGGAACACGGTGACTCAAATTGAGTTGTCTCAGAAATACATCTAATTTCCTGAACCTCTGTTGGGATGCAGTTAGAAATCTGGCTTGTGTAATCAGTTTGGTTAATTCATAAAAATGAAAGCAGGTTTGTACCTTGGATTCTGAGAAGAACACCAAATTCTGATACATGAGTCCTGATTTGCCTTGTGGTTTACATTCACAAGAAGTTCTGTAGAGCAGGACTGGCATAGAGGAAGTGTTCGTGGGTTTCAGGGTAGTCTGGGAGATGGAGAGCATGGTGGGTGGAGAGCTGGGCTCTAAGACAGGTTACACGTGTCCAAATTCCTGCTCCACCGCTTCCTAGCTGTGTGATCCTGGGTAACTTACTTCATCCTCTAAGCCTTAGTTTCCTCACCAATAAATAGCAGTGATGATGATAACTCCACCACAGGGGTGTTGTGAGAATTAAGTGGGGATATATATAAAATACTTATTGTATTAGCTCAGTATCCATTATGTTGTTAGTATTTGGTAAAGGTTGGCAATAATAATGGTGATGTGAATGTGGAAGATGTCGATCAAATACAGGAAGTAAGTATATTTGTGACTTGGTGCCACTGAACTATCATGTCTTTTAATCATTTGATGTTTGGCAATATCATGGGAGCAGTGATGGGTTAGGAGACAGAGAACTGGGTGTGTGTCTATCTACCTTGCTTGATTTCCTAGTGGAAAACCGGAAATAATATATGTTGACAGGTTGTGACATTGTGTGTGAAAGGGCTTTGAGTTCTGTAAAGCGTTGCACAAATTTTAGGTAAAGTTAGTAACCTTTTCTTTATTCTTGACCTTCTTAATGTGTTGGAATACAGCCAGAAGTTGATAGGTATGTGGCCAAAATGTTTGTCAGAGGGACTTGTTAGGATGCTCCCAAGTTCAGGACTTGCATTGGTAAGCTGTGGTTAAGGATAAGTAGTATAAAGCTGGAATCCTTTTGTAAGATACTTGAAATAGTGGAATTTTAAAAGGAAGTGAGTATATTAAGTGAAAGAAGCCATTGTAAAAAGGCTACATATTGGATGATTCCAACTATATTCTGGAAAAAGCTAAAATATGGAGACAGTGAAAACATTGTTGATTAACCAGGGAAGGGTAAATAATCAGAACACAGGATTTTTAGGGCAGTGAAAATATTCTGTATAGTACTATGATGATGGATACACATATCATCATACTGTTGGAGACCCTTCTGTGTGGCGTGGGCCCGGCTCCCACTCATATATGCACAGGACCCACGCCCACAGATAAGTTCTCTTGTGGGAAATCAGTTTGCAATGTGCCTAAGCTGCTTTGAGTCTTGCTTTTGCTAAAACTCCCTCACCCTGAATTGAGCAGCAAGTGCTTACTGTAACTTCCTAAAATCCATGCTAAAACTCCTCAGTATGGAGCATAACGGGCTCAAAAACGTTTCCCTTTTCATTTGCTAATATCCTCCTTCTGTGATGTGATTAGTGGCATTGGCTCCTTTGTCGTCTGTAAAAGGTAACCATCTATAGCGAACCTGTGCATAGTAAATGAGGACCATCATGTAATGTGACCAGAAACCAACTAAAGGCCTGTCATGGCGGAGGCCACGGGCTTTTGCTCCCCTTGAGCGAAAAGCCGTGCTATCCTTTTTCCTCCACCGGGCTCGGTAGGTAGTACGTATGTATGTCTCATTTAATCCATAATGATGTGGACACTGCAGGCCGGTGTCTGCATCATCATAGCTTTGTCCAAACCCATAGAATATACACCAAGAGTGAATCATAATGTAAACTGTGGACTTTGGGTGATTATGATGTGTTAATGTGGATTCATAAATTGTAACAAATGTACTTCTCTGGTGGGGGATATTGATGATGGGGGGAGGCTGTTACATATGTGGGGGCAAGCACTTTGAAACAATCAACTAATCAACTAAAGCAAACACTTTTAAGCAATCAACTAATGTCTTCACCTAGTTCAGGGGTTGGCAAACCATCATGATCTCTGGACCAAATCTAGCAATGGTCTGTTTTTATAAGGCTCATGACATAAGCATGGGAGTGCTTACGTCATGTTACATGTGTATATTTTTATATATATGTCTCATATATAAAAATCATTATTTTACATTTAAAAAAATTAAGGTGAACTTGACATAAAATTAACCATTTTAAGGTGAAAAATTTAGTGGCATTTACTGTATTTACAGTGTTACACAACCACCAACACTACCTACTTCTATACCACTGTCATCACTCCAGAAGGAAACCCCAAATGTATGAAGCAGTTGGCCCCCATTTTCCCCTCCCTCAACTCTTTGCAGCCAGGAAGGAGGCTGTTCTGTCTCTAGATTTACCTATTCTGGATATTTCATATAAATAGAATCATAAAATATGTTTTTTTGTGCCTGACTGGCTTCATTCATTTAGCATAAAGTTTAGCATAAAGAGGTATAAAAGAAATCTCTGTACCTCCTTCTTAATTTTGTTGTGAACCCAAAACTGCTCCAAAAAGTAGTCTTTAAAAACAAAACAAAACAGTCGCCAGTGTGGGGAGATAGGCTAGAGGAGTTTAATCTCTGTAGAAATGTGACAATATCTTGTAAAATTAAAACTATGTATTTCCTTTTCCCCTGCAATTCCCTTTCTAGGACTTTGTCCTGAAAATACATTTGCTTGTTCATTTTGTGTGGTAAATCATGTATGCATGTGATTATTCATTACGTTATCTGTAGCAACACAAAAATGGAAACTTTGGTGTCCAACCTCAGAAAACCAGTTAACTAAATCATGGTACATTCTTACAGTTAAAAACTGTGTACCTGTAAAAAGTGAGGGGGCAAGGTATGTGCTGATTAAACACTCTGCCGTGATATGTTATGCTAAGAACAAAGCACAAAGCAAGGTGGAGAACAACGTTCATAGTATGCCATCATTATTGTTGCTGGATTAGGGGGTTGGGGATAGAAAAGATCCATTATGACTTACTTGTATAAGTGTAGGATAGTGGGAAGAATATGAAACTGGTAATAATAACTGTACCTAGGCAAGAACTCTGGGGGACAGGTAAAAGAGAAATTTACTTTTCACAATATACCCTCTTTATCTTTTCAAGTGTGTCTTCTGTCCATAGATTTCTATTTCTGTAGCCTGAGCTGCCACAGGTTGTACCATTAGAGTTGAAAACTGTATGAAATGTCTGTGTGTTTTCCTCCCACATTTGTGTCTGCTACCTGTTGCTCTGCCTAGTCTCTTTGACCTTGACGCCTTGAGAAGCTGGCACTGACTCTGGGCTTACCCTAAAACAGTCCCCTACCCCCAAAACATTGATGTTTGTCCTCTTGATTTCTGTGACTGACAGTGTTTCTGTTTCCACCTCTAGCTTTGGCAGCATGTAAGCAACTTCTTACCAAGAACTTGGGTCACCACTGAGAAAGGGGACCTCAGGGAGAAGAATATCCAGAGGAAACCAATGCCAGGAGCGTCTGGAATTACACTCACCGCAGGCAGTGTGAGACATTCTGTGCCAGCATCTGTGTCCTACTGGCAGAGACTGTAGCTCTCCAGGTAGGAGGGTCCTGGAAGCAGCGTGCACCAGGAAGCCTTCTAGAGGAAGAATGGGGCCAGAAATGAACTTTCTACAATGAATACAATTTTCAGCTTATGAAGAAATTTTAAGTAAAACAATTATTTAATTTCCACATATTCAAGTTCAGTAGCCTTCTGTGTGAGGTGCCAGCAGTCACACACACCCCGTCCCCTAACCGCAGGATTTAATCAGGATTTTTCTGGCATCAAGTTGAACTCTTCTTGGTACTTCTGGCGATGACAGATCTTCAAGACATATTTATCTGCTAAACACTCTTGGGCAGGAAAATAAAGTAAAACTTCCGGAAGCTGTATAAGGGTGGCAGAGCAGAGATCCCTCCCTTGCTGCTTAGTCACAGAAAGGCAGCCTGGACTCAAATGCTCATAGTGAAGATTGATCCTGCCTCACTCACCTCCAAAGCCCATCTGTTCCAGGAGATCTGGTGTTTTCGGGCTGCCTGCTGTGTGTGGCTCTTTTTATTATCATTCTCCTACCAAGCCGTTGAATGATAAGAACTTCGGAATGGGGTCTGCTTGCTGCTGGGGACTCGATTCCTTCCCCAGGCTGGTACTGTCTTGAGAGGGCTGTCTGAAGGCTGTGCTTTGTTCTTGGGGAGGAGGCATCGGCCTGGCCTGGATCCTCCACCATGTTCCTGCTGCTGCCTTTTGATAGCCTGATTGTCAACCTCCTGGGCATCTCCCTGACTGTCCTCTTCACCCTCCTCCTCGTTTTCATCATAGTCCCTGCTATTTTTGGAGTCTCTTTTGGTATTCGAAAGCTCTACATGAAAACTTTGTTAAAAATTTTTGCGGTGAGTTGTGTTTACAAATGGTTGCTTCACAAAGGTGGAAAAGAGTTGTTCTCTGGTCGATTGTTGTTTCTTTATCGGATATGGGGAAGGTTGGGAGAATGGGAAGTGGCATTTTGAGTAAGAAGAATAAGTAAATGTGCACTTGTGAGAGCCTTCAGCGGTCTGTCTTTTGAGCTGAGGTACTTGTATGCTTGATTCACCTCAGCGAAGGAACCTATTCCATGGCTCCGTACCTTTCATCTTTATTTCACAGAGAGGGGCTTCAAATTAAAGGAAAAAAATAACCACTAGATCCCACTTTTTATATACTAGATACTGAGATCCAGAGCTGCTGCTAAAATAGTCCCTTTCTGATAAGTATAGGAGAGTTTTTTCTCCCCTTCAGACATTTATCTTAAATAGGTTCTTGCATTTCAGACAAAAATAATTAACAGAAAAAGGGCATTCAATGAATTATTTTATTAAAGATAGAGGAGATGTGTAATAAATTTCTTAACGTATGTCAGAACCTAATTACACTGCTGGACCAACCTGGTCATAATGTCAGAGAAATGGGTGAGAAGGGTATTTCCTAGAAGCTGTTCATGCCCCAAGGCTTTTAATACCTATCTAAAGATTTGATGATTTGTTAAAACTACCTTTTCATCATCACCAAATCTTCAGGTATTTTTTAAACAATGTAGTATTATTTGTTCATATAGTATCTAATGGTTCACAGAATAATTTTATTCATTTCCCTTTGGTTCCTTATAATTCTGCAGTGGACAGGACAGCATAAAATTACCTGCATTTTATTCATGAAGAAATAGACTCAGAAGGATGTATGAAATGAGCTATATGAAATGTTATATTACAGTGGGAAATTTTTTATGTATATCATCGAATATTGCTATTTAATATTTCTATAAAAATCATTATTTTACATTTTTAAAGATTAAGGTGAGCTTGACATAAAATTAACCATTTTAAGGTGAAAAATTTAGTGGCATTTACTGTATTTACAGTGTTACACAACCACCAACACTACCTACTTCTATACCACTGTCATCACTCCAGAAGGAAACCCCAAATGTATGAAGCAGTTGGCCCCCATTTTCCCCTCCCTCAACTCTTTGCAGCCAGGAAGGAGGCTGTTCTGTCTCTAGATTTACCTATTCTGGATATTTCATATAAATAGAATCATAAAACATGCTTTTTTGTGCCTGACTGGCTTCATTCATTTAGCATAAAGTTTTTGAGGTTCATCCACATTTAACGTTTCAGTACTTTTTTTTAATAGCCGGATGATATTTTATTGTATGTCTGTGCCATAATTTGCCTATCTGTTGATGGATTGTTTTTACCTTCTGGCTGTTGTCAGTAGTGCTGCTCTGTACACATGCACTTGTGTGAGTACCTGTTTGCAGTGATGTGGCTTTTGAGACCAGCATATGGTCTCCTGGGTTATCTAGCTCCTTGCTACTCAGGGGGAAGTCTGGAGACGAGCAGCAGGGGTGCCCCTAAGAGCTGCTTAAAAATGGAGGTGTCAGGCCCACTCCAGATCTTCTGAATTCTAATTTGCATTTCGATGAGATCCAGGTGATTCATAGGCACATTCAAGTTTGAGAAGTGTTAATCTAATCAATTTTTGGAATAGTTACGTTGCTCATGTATAGTGTTTATTTTAATTAATCAGGAAATCTAATTTTCTTAAATTTCAGTCCAAGAAAATCTTCAGTAGAGCCCAGGGTTCCTGTGAACTGTACCTTACTGCCCATGTCCTTTTGCCATTGTGGAAAAAAATGCACACCAGTATAGAATGAGTAGAAGAGCTGATAAACTTTTAGGAGACAGCAGTGAGTGATGTCTAGCTTTTATTCAAGTTTATAAGCAAGTGATTAATTCATAGACATACGGGAATTCTTGTTTTTTAAAAGATATTTATTTATTTTTAGAGACAGGGGAAGGGAGGGAAAATAAGAGGGAGAGAAACATTGATGCGAGAAAGAAGCATTGATTGGTTGCCCCCAACTGGGGACCTGGACAGCAACGCAGACGTGCCCTGACTGGGAATTGAATTGGTGGCCTTTGGGATCACAGGCCAGTGCTCAATCCACTGATCCACATGTGTCAGGGTGGAAATCCTCATTTTTTAAACCATAGAAATAGGAGTTACCAACCTAGGCTTCTTCTATCGTAGCTAAAAATTTTTAACTTGGATCTTTCTGGGTAGGGCACAGACCTGGAATTCATGTTGAATTCCATTCCACTCCATTTTGAAAATATCCCCCAAAATTAATAATTTAAAGTTCATAGCCAGGTAAATCCTTCTTACTGTGACTGTAGTTTTAAATGTACATTCTTGTGACTTTTAGGGTAGATTATAATTAACAATGGAAACTTCATTAAATATGTATTGTTGGGCCAATACACAGGACAGGTAATCTTAAGCCTTCAGAGACTCTGCTGACCACACCTTGAAAATCACTGGTTTGGGGCAAAGTGGTTTAGAAGTGATAATGGAATTAATGTGCTTGTGTGTATATACTCATTTTGACCTCAAGATTTAGAATTTCGAGAACTAGATTTGCACGTCTTATTTCCTAGAAGTGTGTATCAGGCATTCAGTGGGCCCTATAATTTCTGTCCTATTGAGCATTATGGATAATTACTTCTTGATGACAAGCTAGAGTAAGGGGTAGGCTAGGAAGAACTGATGCATACCAGCAAAGGCACAGGGTGTCTCTGTCTCTTCTCACCCCTAATGAAGGGTTACCGCTCTGAGTAGATCTTAATGGGCAGTAAGAACTAAATGCTTTTTTTTTTTATCACTACTAGTATTAGATATAAGTTGGATTTGGCCAAGCTGGTTTTAGAACTTGGAAAGCACACATCTGTATATCCATGTATACATCTAAAATACACCTGTATTTGTGGGTGTTTTTTAATAGAAGACATCTTTATTTTGCCTTTTTTTAAGCCTCTTCATCCCCTGCCAAGTTGGGTTGACGTATATAATTTTGCAGCTGGAAGAAAGCTTAGAAATTATCTTAATTCTGTGGCTCTCTCTCCCAACTACACAGTTGGAACCACCTGAGAAAGCATTTTAAAAGTGCTTATTTAGGAGCACTAGGTTCTCCTCAGAGATTCTGATTTAATTGATCTGGATCAGCACTTTTAGAAACTCCTCAAGTGATTCCTATGTCTGCCATCAAACGATGGAGTCTGATTGATTTCCTCTTGAATGGGGACCTGCCTTATGACTTGTTTCTCACAAATAGAATGTGGTATATGTGATGCTGTGTGACATGTGAGATTAGGTTTAAAAAGACAATGTAACTGCTGTCTGACTCCTGGCATGCTTGTCCCTGGAACCCGGATGCCATGTTGTGAGGAAGCCCAAGCCACCGTAGGTGTTCCAGCTCACAGCCCCAGGGAGGCTCTGACAGCCAGCATCAACACCGCATGCAGGGATGAGCAAGCCTTTGGAGGGGTCCAGCCCCCGGCCTTTGAGCCACCCAGCTGATGCCAACTCTGCAATTTGCAGAATCCTGAGCAAAACAAATGATGGTAGTATTTTAAGCTACTGAGTTAGGGGTGGTTTGTTAAATAGCAATAGAAAACCAGACAATATAATATTAAAGAATTTTAAACATTCATTCATTTATGTCCTCCAGTTTACAACACCTTAAAATTTTTTTGCATTACCTTTCAGTCTTCAACAAAACACATTTATATTTTCTGGTTGTGTTAATAGCATGCACATACAACTTTATATCTACATTTTCTTTTTATCAGCCATTTTTGCATTGTACTAGATAATCTTCATAAAGACTTTTAAAACTGGAGAACTGATCATCTGTATCCCAGTGCTTTTGGTAGACTTAAGTAAGCCCTGGCTTAACAGCTAGTTTCCCATGATTAGTTCCTTTTTCTGTGCAAAAGAGCCTGGGTATAATACCTGCCAAGGAGGGACTGTTAAGGGAGTAGGGGTGGGCCAATGTCTTTTCTGTTCCCTCTCCTGGAAGGCTTAACTCAGTGCAGACCCTATTAATGCCAAGTCATGGAAAATCTTTGTGCAAAGGGCAGCATGTTATTTAAAATGTTTTAGTTTTTGTAATTTTTGTGCTTCAGATTTACCCTCAAGACAGTAATCGTGGTATTATTGGGGGTAGAATTCCTAGGTGTGGACTTGACTCTGAGTTGAGAATGATTTTGGAAGGCAGAAAGAAGAAAGACTGGTTATAGAGGATGAAAGTGAAAATAAATGGCCTGTGAGTTTTCTTGCCTGATGTGAAAAGAGTTGATCAGGTCAGGTCAGAGAACATGGGAGAGTTGTAATCTGACAATTAAACTCCGAAGCAGAATTGATGGGTGGAGAGTCACACCACGAGGAAACTGTATGGGCAGTGGCAATGTGGTGGCATGGGCGTGGGTTTTTGAGTCAAGTGGCCCTTAGCTTTAAATCCAGGGCTTTTCCTGCCAGCTCCAAAACTCGACCTGAGTCATCAGACTTTCCAGTCTGCTTCCTCATCTAGAGGATGGGAATAGTAATACTAACATCATCTGATTATAAGTGAAAGAGATGATTTTAATCAGACATTTCCTTCCTGCCCCCATGAGAAGGGTGATTTTACATACCTTTGAGTAGCTCAACAGCATGAAATCAAGAAGATGAGAATGTGGTTGTGATAGAGAAGGTGATTGGAAGTAGTTTTAGGTTTCATCATTTTGGGGTTATTTTTCATATGGACCTTGTGTTAATTAAATGTAGCCCTTATTGACTGCCTACTAAGTGCAAGACACTATCGGCTTGAATGCAAACATGGATAGGTTCTCGCTACTACCCCTCAAGATACTTATAGTCTAGTTGGAACGACAGATACATGTTTCCATAACTGATTCACAATGTGGTGGTGGTTGAAATAGACAAAGATTAATTCCAACTGCAGGAATTAGGCAGGTACCATTTCGTGTAAGAGTTAGCATTTGAACTGGATCTTAAAAAGCAAAAATCACTCTAGAAATGCAGGTGAGAAAATACAGTCTTGTTTAGAGGTAGTACGTAGTTCTGTAGAGCAAAAACACTGGGTGAATGGGGGGAATGAGGTAGACTATAAAGCCAACTATTTCCTTAGGCATTGAGAAGCCATGGAAGGTTTTTGAGCAAAGAAGTGACATGGTTAGACTGGCAGCGTATGTTCGGACTGATGGGAGGAAGCAAATTACAGCTCTCTTTAGAGCTGTTGCATGGGTATAGGCAAGAGAAGCAGCCAGTGAAAGAAGGTAGGGGCATGACAGGCAAGGCCGCTGTAGAAGACAGTCTACTCAGGGGGAGATTGATAGGAGTTGTTGACAGATGGGAAGTCTGAAAGCTTGGATGGCAGCGTGATAGTGATCCCAGCACCAAAGGAGGAGGGCCAGAGGGGGAGGTGCGCGCTGCAGGTTGGAAGAAGGTGTGCTTCCTTTAAATGTCAACCTTCTGGGTGGTGAGGGCTGGTTAGATGGTGTGGGATGGTTAGCCAGTGACTGGAACGTGAGGTTGGCTCTTCAGTGAGGTCAGAATTTGTGGATTTGGCAGTAACTACTTAGAGATTATAGCTGAAGCAGGGAGAGAAAAGAGAGTTGTTAAAAGATGCAGCTTTTGCCTGGGTCATAGAAGATTATGGTTGATGGGAACTGGACTTTTTTTATAAGAGCCTGCTTCTTGGGGTATATCTAGTTAGTTCGTGGGAAAATGCAATGGAAGTCAATTGCAAAGATGTTTGTGCTGAGATTAGTGTTGCTCAGATTGTTAGACCTTAATCACGTGATTAGTTCTCTGTCTGGTAGAAGCTGAAAAGGGAATAATTTCATAATCATACTGACAGTGTAGTAAATGGCAATCTCACAGGGTATGCGAGAGGAGGGTTATAGGGGAATGAACGCTGAACCTAAGATTCTCAGTTTTATTCTGGATATTGGAGCACTGTACTTAAAGTGACAGCGCAGAGAACCAGTCGTGTAGTTGTCAGACGTTGCTAATGTGCAGCACCCCATCACTCAGTCCTCTGACCAGGGTGAAGCAACCCAGCCATGGCTTCCCAGGCTGTTCCCAGCTCACAGCCAGGGTCCTCCAACCCTGCCCTCTTTTCTCCTACTGTTGTGACTGGACAGTTCTTTCCTAAACACAGAAGCATTTTGTAGTGTACCTGAAATTCTAAAGGTAAAGCTAGAAGTACAAAGCCCAAGGGCAAGGGGATGTTTGTGACAGCATTGCCACACACAGAGCTAGGAGATGTAGAATCTTATTTAAGCAGTACCTTTCCAATGAAAACCAAAAACCAGAGCCATTGGAAATTTTGCATAGGGAAGCCGCCTTCACAGACATAAATTCTAGCGCTTGCAAGGCCTGATGGCATACGTTACCTGCCTGTTGCACCCTAATCCAAGCATCAGAATTGTCAGTACAGAACCAGTTCTGATTGTGTGCTGTTTTCTGATTCTGACTACACTTGTAATACTAATGCTGAGTCTTGGCCAAAATGGAAAGCCCCGAACTCTGGCTGAGTGACCTGTTTGTATGCCAGGCTTCTTGTGAGCTCTCTAGCCCCTTATTCACCCCTTCCCTAGATAAATTCCCAGGTGAAATTCATCTTCCTCCATTTTGGGAGTTATATTTACATTTTCTTCTAAAGAAGATCATCCATGCATAGAGCTAGAAGACTTCAGTGGCTAAATATCTGACATACAAAAAAATGAGTGTATATGAGTTTTCTTGCTATAGATCTTTCTTTGAGTGGGTGACTCTGTAAGCCTTCTGGTTTTGTTTTTTTAGACAGTGGAGTTTGAAGAAATTTCCAGATGAGGTCAGATTACTGGTTAAGCTTGTGTCCTGCTTTTGGCTCTGCTAGACCATGCAAAGCTGTCTTGCTAATACTTCAGGCTCTGCCAGAAAAGTCCACACCAAATGCTTTGGGCCTTGTGGATTTTGCTATGTCATGAATGATAGGGTTCTTTCCCACCCTGCATAATGAAACAGAAGTTTGCAGAGACACCTTTTAAGATACCTGTTCTATTTCTTTGATCACCATGGACACAACTTTCCGTTCAATGATAATATATTCCAGTATGTAGTAAATGAGGTTATGCTTTCACCTCTCACTATTTAATAGTGGGAGAGACCCAGCCTCTGACTCTCTAAGTAAAAGGATTTTAATGAAGGAAGGGAGGCTCTAGAGCTTCTCTCTTTTTTTCTTTAAAAGTTTTATTTATTTTTAGAGAGAGGGTAAGGGAGGAAGAAAGAGAGGATTTGATTGGTTGCCTCTCGCACACGCCCAGCTAGAGACTGAACTCACAGCCCAGACGTGTCCTGACCAGGAATCAAACTGGTGACCTTTCAGTTCACAGGCCAGCATTCAATCCACTGAGCCACAACAGCCAGCACTACAGTTAGAGTTTTATGCAGTTGCCCAAGTTCTGTCACACAAAATTTCATATGATTCTAAGTGACCTTGTGATGTAGGAGGTTAACACATTATCATTTTACTTTGTAGATAGAAAAGACTAACTAACAGAGTGTTGGAATGAGTTACTTAAGGGACATAAGTATCGAACTTGGGATTTGAACCAGACTTGTTTAAATCTCGCATAGTGCTCCTTTGTCCCTAACGCTTTTTTTTTCCCCCTTAACACTGAGCCACTCAGGCCTTTCTGTAACAACTAGAATTCTCCTGTTAAAAAGTTACTCAGAGGTAATTGGACAGTCCAGATATATATATTATTTAAATCCTTTACTAAAAATTGTCTCTTTCTTGGACTAATTTGGGAGGTAGGCGGCATCAGGTGGCAGGTAGTAGCTGAAAGGAAGCTTGATTTTACTATTTATGAATTGCTGCTGTTTGGTAGTAACAGCACGTGAGGTCCACATAATGTCAGCTAGGCAGTTCCTTAAAGAACTGGAGACAGAGGTAGTGAGAAGCTAGAAGCTTGCCTGCACTCCTCAGTTTCCAGCTGATGACTGTAGGCAACTTAACTCTTGGTCTTAGTTATCAAGGAGGGGGACTGCTCTAGGAGGAGCTTTGAGTTCACTTTTAGAATGGGTGCCTGCTTGGCTACAGTCTGACCTCAGGTGACAGCGCTTGAGGTTTTCACAGGAAGGAAATGGAGGTGTTCACTCTTAACTCTTACTGGTGTTCATTCGTAATTTTTACTGCTTACCATCCCCCCTGCAGTGGGCGACCTTGAGAATGGAGAGAGGAGCCAAAGAGAAGAACCACCAACTCTACAAGCCCTATACCAACGGTAAGCCTAGGTCTTGATCCTTATCCTAAAAGGTTCATTGGAAATATGTTTCTGAATGCTTTTAATTACACACAGACTCTTCTCTATATAAAAGGTGGGCTATGTGCTCTGAGTATGTTTAACATGTTTTTTTCCAGATTGACAGGGTGTTCTCTTTTGCAGGAATTATTGCAAAAGATCCCACTTCACTAGAAGAAGAGATCAAAGAAATCCGCCGAAGTGGCAGCAGTAAGGCTCTAGATAATACTCCAGAGTTTGAGCTCTCTGACATTTTCTACTTTTGCCGGAAAGGAATGGAAACCATTATGGATGATGAGGTGACAAAAAGATTCTCAGCGGAGGAACTGGAGTCCTGGAACCTGCTGAGCAGGACCAATTACAACTTCCAGTACATTAGCCTCCGGCTCACTGTCTTATGGGGCTTAGGAGTGCTGATTCGGTATTGCTTCCTGCTGCCTCTCAGGTGAGGGCAGGGCTGAGGGGACAAAGGGCTTGAGCTGCTGCTGCCTAAGCCTACCTGTGTGTCCCTGCTGTGTTTTCCCATTTTAGGAGGGAGAGTATGATTCTTTCATCAACCAGTCCCTTTTACCCTTGAAAGGGCACACTGGTGGTTGTCCTGTAAAGGCCCTGGCTTCTCTGGATATCAGTCAGAGATAGGTTTCAGTAGACAAATTGCCTGTCTAGATAGACTAAACACAGGGCCAGGAGATGTGTACTTTCCGGCCACTCCTTCCTGGGCAGGGCTAATTCTCTCCTACCCCAGTACAGAGGCAGTATTGATCTCTCGCTCTTGCTGTACGGAATGATTTCTCAGAATGCCTTGCCAGATGTTCTGTTTCCTTCAGGCTCTATTTCCTGTTGCTTCACAAAGAAGCTATGCTTCTGCCGGGGTTTAAAGCCAAGGGGCAGGGTAGGACAGCAGGTGCCTGAGGGCAGGACAGCCAAGCAGCGTTAGGATTTTCCATCCTGGCTGCCTGATGCCTGAGGAGGTAGTGTCAGCTGAGAGCCAGATCTATAGTGGCTGTTACTTTGTAATCAAAATAATCTCTGGTTCTGATAGGCCTACATGCATTTCTAGCTGGAATTCTGGGTTCTAGGTGATCAGGTCTTGGGGGTGGTTTCATGATGCCCATTTTTATTTTCACAGAGTCAGTTCTAAACCTAGTGCAAGGATTTGTTTGCTATGTTTTAACTTGTCTTCTTATTACAGGATAGCTCTCGCTTTCACAGGGATTAGCCTTCTGGTGGTGGGCACAACCATGGTGGGATACTTGCCCAACGGGAGGTGAGTAGCGGGGGAGTGTCCATGTCTAAAGGGTTCTGCAGTGGTGGCTCTGATGTGGAAGGCCGGGCCACTTCTCGGTGTGCAGCCAGACCACAGGATCTTAACCCAGCGATAAATTAACCCAGTGATTACAGTGGCATCGACACTAAAGTCTTTCGGTTTTTTAACCAGTCTTGATCTGTGACTATTCATTTTGGCCTCCAAACCTCTCACTCTTCCCATTTTAAAGACAAAAGTGAGAAGCCACAAAACTAAACAGTCCAAGGCTAGCAGATTTTATAGCATGTTGTTTAGTGTTGAGCATTCTGCTGTGTTGATAAATTGGTAAGAAGATAAGAAATGTAGGTAGGGCTTCTTTGTTCTATGAAGGAGAAATCTCCTGGGAAATTCTGGAGCAGGCCATCATCTCTTCTGCCCGGGCTGGTTAGGAGATTGGCCTCTGGCCTTGCCTCTAGGTGTAGACTAGAAGGGAAAGGAATCTAGTAGGTTCAGCTGTGCAGGAAATTCCAAAGCTATGAAGTTTAAACCCATTTAGTTACGTGAATGTAAGCAGTTCTCATTGCTTTGTTTCCTTATGTGGGCATAAAAATGCTAATCAATTCCAAGGTTTTACCATATACACTAATATTTATTAAAATAATTTGCAGACATAAAGGACTGTAGGCTGTGATTGTTAAATTGTTAGAGTAAGCAACTTTTCCTTTCATCCTATATGTAAAATAAAACTAAAAATTTTTGTCCTGTCGTTGCAGGCTTAAGGAGTTCATGAGTAAACATGTTCACTTAATGTGTTACCGGATCTGCGTGCGTGCCCTGACAGCCATCATTACCTACCACGACAGGTGAGGCCATACGATACAGAGGGAAGCGGCGCTGGCAAAACATGACCCAACTACAACTGGCCAACCAGGCTCGGAGCTTTCAGTTAGAGTCGATGAAGCTGAGGTAAGGGATGAGTTCAAACGAATTGTTTCATGTGAATTTTTGTTGTTTTGCATATGTCCTAAACAGGAAAAACAGGCCTAGAAACGGTGGCATCTGTGTGGCCAATCATACCTCTCCCATTGACGTCATCATTTTGGCCAGTGATGGCTATTATGCCATGGTAAGACTTCTTTCTGTTGCTTTCTTGGGGCAAGATTTCTTACTTTAGAGACTGGTCAGGGCTGAGAGGCTTCTGGGCCCTTCGCTGAGCTCTTCCTTAAGGGTGTAAACAGATAAACATGTTTTAATGTGTGGTCCCCAACCTAGATTTTTGCTTTTGCTTATGTTGCTTTTGAGAACTCCATGGGACTTTAATAGCAAATATTCTGAGCAGAGTGACTGAAAATACAGTTGGAGATTAGACTTTGGATATTTAGGCGGCATGGAAAGGGGTGAAGATGAGGATTTGAAAGGGTTGGGTTCAAGGGCATTGAACCCAAGGGCTGGGCAGTGGGGAGGACATTTTTACACATGGTACTGTTCAGCTTCATTATTTTGTTTTAGGATTTTCAACCATGTTTTTAATTGTACATCTCTGGAATCACCAATTAAAAAGATAAATTTAAGATTCATGGTTTCTTAATAGTGAGAAACCTGTGGTTAGCAATAGTATGAGAGGTTGGGGTGCTTATCTCATGGGAGTTGGGCCTTTCTCCACAGCGTGGGGGATTTGTGTGAGGATGGCTTCACTAGCAGTTACTCCTTGTCTGAGATTAGGTGGGTCAAGCGCACGGGGGACTCATGGGTGTGATTCAGAGAGCCATGGTGAAGGCCTGCCCTCACATCTGGTTCGAGCGCTCTGAGGTGAAAGATCGCCACCTGGTGGCTAAAAGGTAAGTTGACGCAATGCTCTTCTATTTGACCAGTTACAGGGAAAGTATGCATTTTAGAGGTAGTTATCCCTCCACAGTGAAATTATAGTGTCTTGTACACTGAGCCTGTACTGCTTTCATAATAAAGATATTTTTTCTAAAACATGGAACATGAAAGGCATAGAAACACTAATATTATTTACCAAGTTAGTGTTTCTAAATCTTTGTTTCTTGTACCCATTGTAACAAACAACATGTGCACTTTTAATGCTATTCAAAATCAATTTGTATCACAAATACAAACAAACTTAGGGCAGTGTAACAAAGTGCTGCTCTGTTTTCAAGCCTGAAAAAAGGGATAAGTCGTGCGGGTAATGGCGTAAGCTTTGCAGTATTATTGAGAGGAATCCAGATCCAGCTGAGGCCATCTTCCGTAGGAACAAAGGCACCTGCTGTCACAGTCCCTTTGTGCATCTTTCAGGGACAGAGTGTGAAGTGGGTCGACTTTACACGCAGCCCAGCAAGGCTGTTAGGAAGTTTGGTAGCAGGTGTTTATTAAGGGTGCTCTTTGCAAGGCCCTGGGACAAGTGTGTCCTGTGGATAGTTCCAAGTCTGAGCAGTGTCTTCTGTCCACAAACATTATTACTTGATTTGGTAACTGTGTGAAATAAAGAGTAGTCAGCTGATTTTCCCTGTCCTTTTAAGTTTTATCTTTGTGAGATTTAGATTCTGAGGTTATAAAAGGCAGGGTCATATTTGTTCATTTGTTTTTATGCAACATCTAATGTCACATCTATGTAGGTTATTTATAAATGTATTTTGATGCTAATGGACATAACGCTATCTGACCCTTTGTTTTATTTTTCTCTTCTGAAGACTGAGTGAGCATGTGCAGGATAAAAGCAAGCTACCTATCCTCATCTTCCCAGAGGGTAAGAAGACCTTGGTCATCACAGAGCTTCTGTGGGGGAGGCCATGCGGGATGGGGGCTCTGGTGTGGCCTCAGCCAAGTTCCTCAGCCTTTGTTGGGGTTGTCCGTTTTCACTGGATGATGTTAGGTCCCTTTAGATTGGTTATGGGACTAAAACTCATAGAAATTTAGAATTTGGACTAAGTGCCGTAGTGTGAACTTCCTGAACACAGGAATCCCTTTCCTAGTGTTGTTGAAAGGCTCTTTCAGCTTCTCGTAGAGTTCCTGCTGAAACCTGCTAAGTCTGCTGAGTGTCTCTGGCCTTTTGGCTAGGCTGGTGCATGTTAATCAGGAATGTGGTCCTGTAATAAGAGAATAGGAAGTAGATGACTATGTTGCTCATCTCTCATAAGTGTTCATTTATAAGCTAGGGGGATGACAGATTTATCCTGTTTGATGAATCATTAGAATTATTATTATTATTATATTCAGTCCTTAAACTCCTAGTCTCTGGGGTAAAGGGCCAAAAGAAACAGCATTTTATTCTCTCCTGCATTTTAGGAACCTGCATCAATAATACATCAGTGATGATGTTCAAAAAGGGAAGTTTTGAAATTGGAGCCACAGTTTACCCAGTTGCTATCAAGGTACAAGACCTCTGAGGGTGCATTGGTCATTGTGGCTGCTGCCACAAACCGGATGCGGCAAGAGAAGATGGAGGAAGGAGCTGGTGTCACCATCAGCGGGTGGATCCTGTCCAGCAGAGCAGCCTAGGGCTGGGCTGGGTTGAGTGCTTAGGAGAATATGACATTGTTTGTAACCTTTTAAAAAGAACTGGGAGTATTGGGACGTGGAACAGCCAGATTCCAATCCACACCTCCCCACCCCCATCAGATTTAGGAAGTGGAGAACGATTTTGAGCTTTGTACAGTTCCCCCCACTTATTTCCTCTGTCTTCATAAACCTAGCTGGAACATAAGGTGTTCCACCTGGAGAGGTGGCCTGTGCAGGGAGTGGGGTGTATGGCTGCCCAGCTGGATTTGTGTATTTGGTGGATGGGTGCAGATGTGTCCTTAGGACTGAAGGAAGAAACAGCTCCACTGATTTGGGCCATGGTCTCATCTGTGTGCTGAGGGCCCCCTATAAAAGTGAAGTGGATCTTATGAACTTGTCTAGTCTATCCCTCCACCTTTTAGGAAATTGTACTTCTAACTGTTCAAACTCACCTAGAGAGATGGAGTCAGTTAGCCAACCAGTTTCCCTTTTTTTCTCTCCTTCCTTCCCCTTCACATTCATCTGTTTTATAAATACATAGTTACATTATTACTTATAAAAAGCACAGGCTATGGGCAGTATGTAAAGTATTTAGGTTGAAATCAGGGTAAAACAGTAATTTTGAGCTGTGCTTAGAATTTAGTCACCACACTTATGCAAGGATCTGTTATCTGCAGAGCAGTCTATAGAAATATTTCGTATTTTCATTTTGCCAGCACAACCGGTACAGTGGGAGGGCGGGAGGGGGCTGTGCTCCTCTTGGTTGAGCAAAGGCTTACCAGCCCCTCCCCTTTTACCAGGTGGGCAAAGCACCAGGGCAGGGATGGCCAGCAAATAGTGGATGCAGGGTAACTAACCCATGGGTCAGGGCTGCTCGAGAGATTTGTGGGGGATGCTCTGATGCCATGTCTGGGAACAGCAGAAAGAAAACAGCCTGCGAGCCGTGTCACTGTGGGTGCAGGAATGGGGAGTGGCGTTTCTGCCGCATGCACACCCTCCTGCATTTTAACGTACTGAGAGTCCAGTGCTTCCCCATACGTGTTTATCAAAAACAAACTACTGAGAGGCCGTCTTGCTCACTCCATAACATTGGCTCTCAGGTCTTAGCTACGTCAGTATCCCCTGGACAGGTTGTAAAAATGTGGGTGCCAGGGTTTGCATTTCTGACCCGCTTCTGGGTGCCGCTGATGCTGCCGGCAGGAGCTACACTGTGTGAACTGTGCTCAGGAGCAGTGGTCTTCACCAGGTTCGGAACCTAGGCCCTTGGGCATTGGTGACTCCTCTGCAAAGGAAAAGGCATGTACACCTTACACGTAATTTCTTTCCATTCACAAATGAAAGCCCACGTAAGATTAAGAACTGCTCCACAGATACTTTCTAGTTTTTATGATATTCTTAGAAACGAACCTTGGATAACCTTAGCAATTTCATGACTCTTACTACATTTCCACCCAAACTGTCATCTGATTTTGAGCAATTTATTAATGTTTTGAGCTTTTTGCCTTGTTTTTCTGTCTATAGGGTCTGCCCAGCATGGAGTACAGAATTAGCCCTAAACAAAGTACTCTCAACTCTCTGACACATACTACATTTTTTAATCTACATAGTGCTTTACAAAATAGAACAACACTTTGTTCAAATCATACACATTAGCTTCTGTTTAAAACTCATTCTTCTCCCTTATTTCCTTTTGGTGTTATATGAGGTCATTAAGCCTTCTATAGTTACATCTAAATCTCTTAGTTTCTGTTATTAAATCTAAATGTCTTCGTTTCAGTAGTCAGTTTCTCAGCTAGGCATAAAGATCCAATTCCTGTTCTGAGAGTTAGAAAATTCAGGCTTGAAAAGCCAACAAAATCACACAGGTCAGACTTCCTGCACCTTGAGCGCGAGGGGCACCCACACGGCCTCCTGCCTGTGCTGCTCTGCAGCTACCCCGGGCCAGGGCCCCAGGGCCCTGTCCATGCCAGTGCCGCTGGCTTCCATGGCACAGCTCTTGAAATTCCGTCACCTCTGATTTATTTCCCCTGGTCTTAGCTAGGTTTTGTAATCACGCAAAGTCACTCCAGTGGCTTTTGGTGACAACCTTTCAGACATTTGATAACAGTCTCATGACACTTTGGCCAAGGCCTCCCCATCCACGCTTACCTGCCACTTAATTTATTATTCTGTTTTGTGAGAATGAGGGTCACAGCTTTGGCCACACTTCCCACAAAGTGCTATTGTACATCTCTTGCCTCCATTAGTCATTAGCAAACCAAGTATCTGATAAGCCTGTTCTGGGCCAGAAGTGCTGCGCCAGCTGTGTGTCCACTCAGTAACTCACATTGTGTTTAATCAAAGCAAAGCCTCCTGCTTAAACAGGTGGTTAGTTTTGTCAGAAGCATAATTACAGAAGCATATTGTAAGCTTTCTGATTGTTTTCTCTTTGGTCTGAGGTACTAGAAATGATATTTAAAGGTTGGTAGGTAGGAAAATGTCTTTATTTGGTGGAGGTACGTGTATTTATGAGTGAATAGCATGAAGCAGTAGGGTTTATAAGAGGGGAAGGGGATAGATGAGTATGGTGAAATGTTGGTAATTGTGGAATCTGGGGAATGGGTGTATGGGAGTATATTAGCCTATTCTCTGTTTTTGGATGTGCTTGAAAACTTAAATAATAGCATAAAATGTACTGGTAAGTGAGCAAGATAGGAAATTAATCAAAGAGGGGGGACACCTGTTTGAGGAAGGCCACCCTCCCAAAGGATCTGCAGCGGTCGGTATCTTGGGTCAGTCAGGGGAGGTTAATGTTTCCAGAGACCAGACCTGCCCCAGCGTAGGTCACTTTAGAAGTGTTCCCAGAGGGGGCTCTTTCTGTTATTGATACTGCCCCAGGGGGTGCATTCATTGTTAGAGCTACTGCCTTCTTACCATCAGCTTTCCACTGTTTTTCAGTATGACCCTCAATTCGGTGATGCCTTCTTTAACAGCAGCAAATATGGGATGGTGACGTACCTGCTGCGAATGATGACCAGCTGGGCCATTGTCTGCAGTGTCTGGTACCTGCCTCCCATGACCAGAGAGGTAGGTACCCCAGCTCACAGAGGTCTTCCCTTGGCTCTGTTTGACCGTGAGCCTTGGTTAAGTGGTCTCGTTCACTTTCTTACAGACAGATGAAGATGCTGTCCAGTTTGCGAATAGAGTGAAATCCGCCATTGCCAGACAGGGAGGACTCGTGGACCTGCTGTGGTGAGTCAAAGCCAGATCCGATCAGCCGAGTCCAGGAGAACATGAATTTCTGAAGGAAGTGCTAAATTGTTGACCCCAGTTACAGAGATGACTCCTCTCCCTGGTATAGAGAATGAAGCTCACCAACCCTGGAGAGTGAGCAGTTTGACCGCTCTCTCCTAGTTCCAGCTCAGAAGTGCCTGCTGTTAGCTTGATCTTGGGCAACATGGAGCCCAGGATGCTTACCTGAACCTCTCGGGGGTTTGGACCAGTCTGCCACGGCAACCAAGCCATCCTTGCCTCTTTAGGTAGGGGAGCCCTGATGCTGGGCTGGAAACCTCACAGGGGTACTGGGCTCTCTGATCGCATGTGTTTGGCAGAACTGGATCATCTTTAGAAAGGCCAGAGTTTCTTTGTTTGCATTTGGAGTGCTACCTACTGGAGCAGGAATGGCAAACATTTTCTCTAGAGTTAGTAAATGTTCTAGGCACTGTGGACCATGCGGCATCACTTGCAGCTGCTTAACTCTGCCATTGTAGCATGAAGGCAAATACAGAGCTAGCACATAGACAAGTGGGTGCATGTGTTCCAGGAAAACTTCATTTATAGAGATGGATGTTGGATGGAATATTTGTCCATGGGCTGAACTATGACCATTTGGCCCATGGACAAACTATGGTCATAGCTTGCAGGCCTTCATGCTAGAGGGAGACAGTTACACTCCAATTACAGGAAAGGGGTGGGATAAATGCCAGCTCAGAGACACGGTTCCAGCATCTTAGGGTCTCTTAGGGTTAAGCACAACGGTCAGCTCTAGAGGACATCGGACTGAAGTGGGTGTTGTGGAGAAGGTGTGGAATTTCACATTTTAAACTGACCTGTGGCTTCTTAGGTCATAGCATGGCCCTCAGTCATAATGACACTGTGCTATACTGGTGCTCTGTGTGGTGATCTTATTATCCTCAGAGTGAGTCCATGAAGTTCGAACATTTTTACTCCCACTTTTCAGATGGCAGACTGAAACTCAGAGAGGTGAGGTAACTGCTTTTCAAAGTCACGGAATAAACACCAGGGCCAGATTTTGAACACAGGTCTGACAGGCTTACGGAACTAGCATGTCTATCCACTGCTACACCTTCCCTCTCCCTGAGGCCTCATGACAACCAGGGAGCTGCTTTGAAAGGATGCCTTTGCTGTGGATTTGGAAGGGCGTAGCAGATGTCGGGTCTTTCAGTGTAAGGTCGACCCAGCAAAGGAGCTTCATCATGGACTTTCCGACCACTAACACCTCCATAACACAGAAGGCGGGGGCGTGAAAGATGGAAAATGGGCATGGATTTTCATTAGTCATTGAAGATGGTGATAATTCTAGGATGTAGGCAAAGAATTGGGGTGATGGGTGGGGGCAAATCCAAGTGTAGAGGATTTATTTGGGGAGATGGAGGGAGGTGCCAGGATTCAAGTAAGAACATGCATTTCCCCTTGTGTTTATTGTTTGCATGAATTTGGAAAATCCTTGGGTCTGAATTTTACAGATTTCCTTTCACGGGTCCATTTTACCAATTATTGTAAGTCTCAATATTTCTTAAGGCTTGGTTCACTTTTCATAATGCCAGAATACCTCCTTTATTTTTTGTAAGGTGAGGACAAATGTTGGAGAAGAAAGAATTTTAAACTCCTTGGCAGGTCTAAGCAATCGCAGAGGACCTTGAATACGAGCAGTGTATTCTGGCCCAGGGCAGGAGTGAGAGTTTGAGATAGGAAGGGTGGGTTCCTGGAGTCCAGGGCCGGCCCCTGGGCTCATCCTGATGGGAGAGCCATCGGGGACCTCTGTTTCTGGCAGGTTTTTCTTGGGTTTGAGCTGCAGGGAGCGTCTGGCTGTGATGTGAGGGTAGACTGGAAGCTGTCTTTGCTGTTACACGCAGCCTTTCTCTCACAGGGATGGTGGCCTAAAGAGGGAGAAGGTGAAGGACGCATTCAAAGAGGAGCAGCAGAAGCTGTACAGCAAGATGATTGTTGGGAACCATGAGGACAGGAGCCGGTCCTGAGCCGGTCCTGAGCCCATGCCTCACGCTGCTGGAGCCACCGTGCCCGAATCCTGCCACGGGGCCAGCTGGGGTCCTTGCCGCCACCCCCCACTGCTGCACTCTTTCCAGACTCCGACCTGCAGGCTGCTCTGGGTCCCAGGACGCCAGCTTCTCCAGAGATGCCCGGAGCCCTGGGCTTGCCGTCAGAAGTGGGAGCTTCGGGGTGTTGCCACCCCGGACGAGATGACTTCTCGTTTCTTTTACAATAAGTCCGTTGGAGGAATGCCATTAAAGTCAGCTCTCCACCTGCGCGCAGACGGAGCTGCGTGGTTGGGAAGAATCGGTCATGGTCCATGCTCCGGCCAATAGGACGTTAGTCTGTTACAGATGGCCATGTGCCAGGGACTTGGCTGGGGGAGGGCCACCCGCTCGTGAGGAGAAGCACTGCAAGGCAGTGTGGCCCACTGGCCTGAGCATCACCCCAGCTTTGGAGCTCTGCAGACTCAATACAGAGAAACTTGTCCGCAGGGACTTTCAGCCAAGTGAAGTTCTGACTTCTCATGCAGTCACCAAAGGGGAGGGCAAGAGGCAGGATGGACCTGTGAGTAGTGTGTGGTGGGAACCAAGAGTCATTTCCTGTTCCAACTCCAGTGTTCACCTCAGACTCCCACGTGACTTGCTCTTCATTAACATGTGCCTCAGTTTCCCCATCTGTGACCTGGATCAGGAGGGGAAGGCGGCGATACCTACCTCACAGGGTTGTTGTGGGGATTGAAGCACTACCCTTGTGAAGGACAGCAGAGCTCAGTGTTCTCGGTGCAGGCCCTGAGCTGCTGCAGCAGGACGGGGTCTGAGCTCCTCGCTGCTGCCCGGGGCCGGAGTGGCTTTGTGAGTAATAAAGTTGTCTTTGATGGTGAACGACTAGAGGGGTTTTCCCTTCACTCTGTCTCCCCTAGATGTGGCCCAAAGCAACGTATTTCTTATCAAAGTTATGAAAAGTAACCCTGGGGCTGGAAGGCATCTGCTTGACTTCTGTTACGAGGAATAGTTTTGTTCAGGAGAAGGTAAAGCACTCGTATCAAATGTTTGCTTGGCTGTCTGGTACATTTAGAATCCCCAGCGTGGATGGAGACGTGGATTTCTACACGGATGGAGGCTGTGGATGAGAGGTGTATGGTGGGGGCACCATTCTTTGAAGTCGGGGAGAGAGTGCTAGATGGCAGGGGCCATCTGAAAGGACAGTAAAAACCCGTGAGGAAACACCGGGCAAGGCAGGAGCTGAGGCCCTGGAAGGGTGTGTGAGGGGCAGGATTGGCCGCGGGCGTGTGGTGCACCAGGGCCCCACACGGCCAGGGCAAACTGCGGATCTCGTGGCCTCCTGCGCCTACGTACAGTCACCGAAGGCAGGTCTGAAGCCAAGCCGCTCACAGCTTCCTGCTCCTAGGGTCCCCCGGTTTCAGATTCCTCAGAAGAGAGTTGCCTCACCTCTACCATTTGTCCGTCCCTCCTCCCCCGTCCCTCCCCTCAGTCCGCATGCCACAGTGAGCACACCTTGCAGGACTTGGCACCAGCTGTGGTGTCACCCCAACAAGGCCACTCTCCAGGCCGCGACTAGGGAGTGTGCGAGCGAAGCCCAGCCCGAGGCTCCAGCGTGGGCAGCCCTTTGTCCCGACCTCCCGAACCGCTTGCCCTCACTGCCTTCCTGCTGCTCTGCCTCCCCCCCCCCCCCCCCCCCCCCCCCCCCCCCCCCCCCCCCCCCCCCCCCCCCCCCCCCCCCCCCCCCCCCCCGTGGCTTGCATTTCCTCTGGCCTGCTAACCAGTGAAAATTCTTTCCTCTCAAGTAAAAACACTATTGTGAGTTTAAGAACAGCCTTTTATGAACTGTTTTACAAAGTACTCAAGATTGGACAGGGATTACCAGCCTTTATAAGAGGTCGTGTTTACAGTGTTTTAAAGCTGTCTGGGATAATCTTTAAAAATTGATTTTGAAGACCAAGGTCCCTTTTTATACTTGCCTTTAAAAAAAAAGCCTTCTACTGATTAGTACATTTATTTTATGATTTTCATAGATATTTAATATTTTTATGTTTCTCACATTTCTTTTCAACAAACCTTTCTGCTGACGATGTAACAAAGTATTACAACCTCCTGGTTTAGACTCACTGCTCTGTAAAGAAGCACTGTGGAGACGAAGCAACGGTTGTTTTCCTCCTTCACTAAGGAGAGGGGAGGGGATATGAATGACAGTCCCCCCAAAAAATCTCTATAAGATTTTAATTCAGCGCTTGGCACAAGCTTGCAGACGCGTCAGACTGCACCATCACTTTAATGGGGACCCTGCAGGCCCCACGTTACCCCTGAGTCAGAATACCTGGTGCGGGATAAAACTTCACGGCACTTAGGGGTAGCAACAGAAGCATGTAAGATACAAAGGACATTCGCTCTTGTGATCCCAGCAGCGACGAGGATGCTCTCAGAGTAAAGCCAAGTGACAGTGGTTAGTGGCATTACGCTGGCCAGCTTCTAATGCCACTTCAAACCTGCTACACATCTCCTTTGTTGTTTTGACTTCATTTCTCTGTGACTCTTCCTTCATCCGGAACTGAGCCCTTCTCATCTCTGCAATTTCTGTATGTTTTAAACCCATAGTTCAAACTTTGGCTTTAAGCTCTCCAGTCATCAGGGTTCAGAAATAAGAGAAGTCAGTTTAAAACAATTTGCTGCCTTCAAAACAATGGGGTTAGTGAAACTCAGTTCCACAAGAGGGTGTCCTGCATGTGAACCAGAGTCCCTGGAGTTTTAGGTGACTGTGGGCAGGGGTGGGTTTGATCGTGGATCTTGGAAAGACTTTTCCCACTCAAACATGAGGGGGTTTTTTTCCGACCAGTGAGAGAAGGCACTTTAAAAAGCCTGGTAAAATTCCCTGGCCAGTGGAAGCTCAATAGGAGGCTGTCGGCCAGGCCAGTGCTCAGCACACTGAGCTTGATGGAGCAGCTTGAGATGATATCCTTATGACACAGTACAAACAACTTTGGAACTTGGCTCTGCACTGTGTCAGACCTCATTCCCTGTTGCTGCCCTTCCCAGATTAAAATCGGCTTGATGTGAGGCTGTCGGCAGTGCTCCACAGATCCCCGAACGCCAGGCCGGACCAGGGACGAGTGCTCAGGCAGCCCCTGGTATCGACTTTGCCCAGCAGCACCCTACTGTGGTGAGCTCTGTGGCCCTGTGGAGGCTTCTGGGACGAAAGATCAGCCATTTCCTTCCTGGGATTGACCAAAAAAAAAAAAAAAAAAACTCAATGGTCTGAGGAATCGTGCTTCCCACGGTTCCTGATGCATGAGAGCCCCCTGTGTTGGAGGTCTCCATCTGCCTGTTGTGCGTCTAGAGTGTCCAGACTCGGTTTCTCCAGTCACACTCGCCCCGTGGGGCCGAAAGGGCAGCTGCACACGCACCGACTCCTGAACAGGCTAAGAGACGACCATCCAGCCATCCATCTTCCGTTGCACTAACACCCCTCTCCCCCAGTCAATATGTCTCTCTCCGATGGGAAAGTTAATAAATTTTGCTCTAGATTAAAAGTATTGATCATTTCATTTGTAAACGATAAATAAAAAAGGGGAACTTTTCATTGCACCAGGGGTAGCGTCTGGTGTATTTTGCTGGTGAAATTGCGCTAGCTGTCGAGGGGTGGGCTTCTCATATGCATTCTGGCTGGCCGGCTGCATTGATTTCCTATTAGTCTCCCAGCACCACCCAGTAACACATCATTTCAGTACCGGCTATTAATGGTCTTTTGATAAATAATCACTTGTAAGTCAATAAATTTTTATTAAACAGTGTGGCTCTTTGATTTATTAAAATCCGACCGTGTTTGTCTGGGAGAAAAGGGATGCTGAATTGAAGTGGAGGTTTTCATACATCTTCCTGACGCCGAGCAGTCACCGCACACTCCAGAGAAAAACAATTGCATTTTAACAGAAACAAAACAGCCGAGTTTGGAACTTGGACCCCGGGAAACTTTATCTCCGTCAGTCTGAGGCGCACTGTACAGGGAGCAGCAGCAGGCCTGAGGGCGCCGTGTCGAGAACTTTGTGCTTGCTTCTGAGAGTGGTGAGGTTCCCAGGCTGCCCCTCTGCCTCGTCAGTTGCCTTCCGGGTAGTGCATGCCTTACCTGGACAGTAGGTGGGTCCACCGGCCAGCCCTCCCCCCGCTGAGAGGTGCACCCTGGTGATGGCGCCTTTGGCAAGCAGATGTTTGAGATCCGCAAGACAGGTGGGACTGCAGGGCCTTTAACCTTCCTGACCAAATCACCAAGGTGACATCCTGTGGCAGGAAATGCCAAGAGATGGACTGTGTTTTGTCATGTGGAAACTCGGCCGTATGGATTATTTTAAGAAGCGAACCAACAGCCTCCGATTGGAAATCTTTTTTTGTGGGACTGTCATTGGCACAAAATTGGCCGTAAAGGTTTTGACACCTTTTCGTTGAGACTAATAGGGCCCCAAGCCTGAATACAGAGTGGCCCAGCAGTAGCTACAGAAGCAGAACTCCCAGAGGGAAGTCTGAGAAAGGGAAACTCTGGCTATTAAAATACTTATGAAAGCCAACACGAATTGGAGCCCCTTCTCCTTGGCCCTGCCCTTTTTCAGGCCACTGCCAGGGACTTCCATTCCTATCTAGGGTGACAGGAGGGCTTTCCAAGTGGGGACTGCTAGTAAGTTCACCTGAGAGGCTTTTGATGTCCAACATTTCATGTTATTAAATCTTTAAATTGCATTTTAAAGTGTAATGTTTTAGACCTGCTGCAAGGTTTCTGTGTTGTTGCTTGGAGTTCCTTTTCTGTCCCCATCTTGGGGGTGAAAGCTGCTGCATCAGGGGTCCTGGAAAGGCAACAGGAAGCTGGAGAGCCAAAAACAAATGCATGATTGCCTGCCCGGCAGGTGAGTGTTAACAGGGGTTTTCTGGAGCTCGGCCCACTCTGCCCCAGTGTGCATGGAGTGGGTCAGGGACCAGCTTTTTTCCCATGGAGATCTGAGGCTTGCACCTAAGGCTTGAACCCCGCCACCACTCCAGCGTGGTGCAGTGGTGTGCCCAGGCAGGGAAGCCACAGGACCGGACAGCTTTCTAAAACATGAGTCACGTTAAATAGATCACCTTACACATGCAAAATTCAAGTCCACTTACAAGGTTAAAGAGGAGACTGTTGTGAAATGTTTCACGTGGGGCTTTACCTCTAGCCTTTGTTAATTCTCCCTCATGTCACTTCCCCTCCCCCTGTTTGTTCTGCTTTGTTAGCACTTTGGCAGGGAAGTTGGAATCATCTTGGAGTTTCTTGCACTCTATGAGTTCACTTCCAGTGATTCTGAGTCAAGTATGTGAAACTATGGGAAAGGAGTGACTGGCTATGTAGCTTTCATGGTAGCTGCTGGTGGAGGGGTGGGGCAAGGGGAATAAGGCTGGCACAAGAGAGTCACAAAGGGCATTTGGGCCATCATCCAGCGGGTGCCTGCAACACCCCCAAGGTATAGCCAGGCTGCAGGAGGCTGAGGGAAGATGGAGGCTGAGAGGCTCTGTCTCCCTTGGGAGTAAAGGTGGAGCCCTGAAGCTTCCAGAACGGAAGACCCAATGATTCTAGAGAGCTATGACTATTTCCTTCTATTGGCCCCACAGCCCCCAAAATGCATTTTCATTGCATTTGAGCCCCTCCACATATTGCAGAGTCATCTCCGAACGGCTGCAAATGAGGTCAGAAGAAGGTTAGCTGATGCTTTCCCATCTGATCCCACCCAGAATTCTAGGCCAGGATGTTCTTCCATTCACCTTGCTCCCTCCCACCCTGTTTTCAGGGTCTGGACACACACTTGCCTCCCTGGCTTGAGGAGCAGCTCTACAGGAGTGGCCAAGGGAGGTGCCCAGCATCTCGGGGTCCCTGCTTCCTGCTGCTCCGGCAGTGGGCCCAAGGAAGGGCTGCTCACACTCAGATTGATCCACCAGCTGTGATTTGTCATTTCTCCAAGGCAGGCGCTGTTTTCTCTTGCTTCAGGAGGCCCCTTCGACACCTGCTTTATTTTTCTTCCTGCGCTGACGTGACGGGAGACAGGTGTTAAACTACTTAATCACTTTAAAATTGTTTTAATTTTCTGTTTTTTATTGATCTCTCCAGCACCAATTAATCAGCTCACTGAACCAGGCAGTTAGTACATTAAAAATTGTCAGGGAGGCCGTGCATCTTGCAAAATGTCTAAAAAATATTCGGCTAGCAAATTTCGTTTTTCTTTGGCATGCAACAGTCCTTGGCCCACAGAGCTCTTGCTTAAAAAGGGCCTCTGCCCCAGGGTCATGTGTCCAGGTGCAGACAGGGGACAGGAGGGACTCTGGCCAGAGGGGTTTCCCATGGGAAAAACATGGAAGCAGGTACCCTTGTGGTCACCGATTTGCCACCTTTCCTTCCACTTTTGTTCGCTGCTTCCTGAACAACATTGCATCTCCTTTCCCCGAGAGTACTGGGAATTCTGGAGGGAGGGAGTGCTTGGCCTGGACCACGTGGGCCCTCGTTCCCACAGCCAGGCTTCCTCTTCCTGGACAAGGGCACTTTCAACTGAGCCTGCTGATGCAGAGCCCTGGGTCACAGGCCCGCTCGACCTGGTAACTGTTGGCAGGTGGCTGTGTGCCCTAGTGCCTCATCCCTGCCACCCGAGTGATGAGGCTGAAGCCCAAACATCAGAGGTTCTGGGCCACTCCATTCCCATGGCCACCCGGTCCTGTGCTGTGTGATCACTCCTCTTGAAAATTAGTTATTAACTTCTTGGCTGTACTTTCTGAATTAAATAAGACATGAACAGAATAACCAAAGGCTTCCATATCATTTCTCAGGGGTAAAAATTTTTTTTCCCAGTTGTCCCATTTTTGTCTAATTTTTTGTCACTTTCTAAAAGCGAGCTCCTTGCTTTTTTTTTTTTTTTTTCCTGCAGCAAATTATGTATCAAGCAGCCTGTTTGTCTGGTCTGAGCTGTCTGTTCCTTTCCAGTGAGTACCAACCTGCCAAAGCATTTCTCACCCACCTCGCCATTCTTCCTTCAGCTCCCAGCTGCCAACATGACTGAGGCGAAGCTCCTTTTATCCTCCTTCCCCCATGCTTCGCTGTTCACACAGGTCTCCCCCAGGGAGCTCAGGCACCAGCCCTTTAAAGCAGGGCCTGCAGCCCCCAACCAGAGGAGGGCCCGAGTTGTGAGGAAGCTGGGGGCAGGCAGGTCAGCTCCTACCCTCAGGCCAGACTCACCTGCCCCCAGCCTTCAGCCCCACCCGCTCTGTATTAATTGGTATATGATTGGGCTAGGACATATAATCTAGTATTGATTTTCTCTCTGGACGCCACAGCTTTATTTGCTCACATCTGCCTTGTGTTTAATTGGTGCTTTGCTCTGGAAACAAGAGATCTTATCGGTCTGTTTGGTTTCTTTTCCTGGGACACACAGGCACGCACACACCCTCACATTCTGAGTTAGCTGGCCCAGCCCTGCCTCTCCCTGACCTTCCCCTGGGAGTCATTCCGGGTAGGTAGAGGGGAGCAGAGAATGACTCAGAAGGGCTTTCTCAGAGACTTCCTGTCTCTACACTCGACCTCACCTGCTGATCCTTCCTTGTGTGGAAGTAAGTATATGGCTGTGGAGCCAGACTGGGTTCAAATCCACCTCCTCCCTGTGTATGGCCGTGAGCTAACCTATTGAATTTTCTGCATTGCAATGTCTCCTTTATCTGAGAAAAAGGCAGAATACTTGCCCAGTAGGGTTTGTCCGTCATCATACATGGCACCTGGCACTTAGCGGGTGCTCGATGAACAGCAGACTGTGTTAGTGACGTCATCACCTTCAGCCTGTGCGGCTCTGTGCGTGCACTGCTGGCCTGGCATGAGAGGTGGTGGCCACGCTTACCGAAAGAAAAGGGAATCTGTCACCTTTGTGTGACTGCGTGGGGTGGGGGGCACATGTCTCTCTAGGGCTCACGGTCTAGTGAGTATCTCTGACCCGAGGCTCTGCTGTCATCACTTGCCCTGTCTGAGGCCTGGGATGGCTGCTGTCTTCTCCCTGCACCAGGGCCACCCCTGTCCCCTGGCACCCCATCCCCAGTTCCCCACCCCCAGGCCTGCGCCTGTATTGGAGGAGGGGGTATTTTTCTCTCCTGAGTATGGTTGTACATTTCGGCTGGTCTGCCCTGGACTTTCTGTAGCAAAGGGGAGATGTAAAGGCCAGAGGTAAACACTAATTTCCTATTGACACAACATTAATTCTCTTGCTTGGACAGGTGAATGTGCTTTCACTCACTTTACCAAGATTAATGATATTTGTTTGCCTGCAAAGAGAGGCCTAATGAGTGGCTTTTGAATGCATGCCCTCTGGTTGGCAGCAGGCAGTGGGGGAGGCAGGCGAATGTTCTACATGCGGCAAGACCAGCCTCCCCCACCACTTCCAATGTCATTGTCCCTCTTCGGGGTCAGGTGCCTTCCCACTAGAAGAAACAGCAGCAAAGAAGTATCTGAAAGAATGTGATCCATTTGTGTCCTGGCCCAGGTTACTACTGACAAGGACACCTCAGCAGACCTGCACACTGGGTCTGGAAGTCAGCCGCTCCCCACCCCTGCTTCTCAACAGAAGCTGTCTTCCCACCTGTGCAGTCAAGGTCTCTGCCCATTTGCACCCAAGGCTGTTGTCTCCTGAGGAAGGGCCAGTCTTTGGCCTATTGCTCTAAAGCATGACAAATAGCATTGGAGGGGACAGGCCAGGGCTTCTGAGGCCAGGGGTGCTGGCAGAGGGGCTTCAGGACAAGTGAGGATGCCCCAAGCAAGACCTTAGGGTAGGAAACTCCTAGACCTATAGGTGGTAACCAGATCGGATCAGAGCAGCTGCTGCTTTGGGCCTCTGTAGGCGCAGCACAGCTTAAATGGCATGAAGGAGCCAGTCCCACGCCAGACTCTTCTCAGAACAGTGCAGGCAGCTGACAGGTGCCAGGGGTGAAGTTGCTCCAGTCCAAGGCTCTTCCAGGTCTGTGGACTCTTGAGGCTTTCCTCACCCCTCGGAGTGGGGCAGATGGACCAGGCGATCTCCCATAAGGCAGCTTGGGTTCCGGACCCTCCAAGGAGCTGTAGCGCCACTCCCCCAGAGAGCCAGGTGCTGCTCATAGCAGGAATTTGACCAAGAATCAGGACTACTGTATCTGCCATGTGTAAGGCGCACTTTTTTGCCCAAATTTTTTAGGGAAAAATAAGGATGTACATTATGCATGGGTACAATGATTATATACCATGGGTATAATAATGGGTATAGTAATCCAGTGTATAGTGCACACAAAAATATTGGGTGTGTATTATACAAGGCAAAATATGGTAATAAACACTGGGGATAGGAGGAATCATTTAATCCAGTCCCTACCTGTCACTAAGGGTGGTTCACTATAACCTGTCCACGTGAGCTGAGAGTGGAGAGCTGGGGAATGAAGAGAGAGAAGGGGTAGGACCCAGCCCTCAGGTCATGGGTGCAAAGGAAGGGGAAGAACACTGGGGAATTCGAACCTAGGGGAGCTCCTCTCCCCCAGGGGTCCCCCTGTTGTGGGCTTCCTGGCAGAGCCAGTTTATTTACAAGCAAACAACAAAGTGGGGTTTTTTAAACTCAGATATACAAGGTATATATCTTTTGCTTTATTTGTGTTCTTTCTATTATAAATTATAGAAACCCAACTCAATCAGACTCAAGACAAAAAAGGTATTACTGTCTTCTGAAAAGGCTGGGGTAGATCAGGCCTGGCTGAGATTGGAGCTGAAACAATGCTACCCATTCAACCCTGGCTCTCCCTGCCTCCCTCTGATCTACTTTTCCTCCCATTGGCTTCGTTCCCCGGCAGGTGCTCCTCACAGTGGCAAGATGGCTGCGGCGGCCAGAAAGAGCTCCGGGTAGAGAGGTGAGAGAGGCGCTACTGAGTAAGAACAACTCGGATCCTTGGCTCAGCTGGAATTGAGCCTGGGCCCGTCCCCGAATGAATGTATCATATGACCAGAGAGGTGGCATTCACTGATCAGCCTAGGACTGTTGTCACTCATCTGGGGGTGGATCTGGATCTGGGGGTGGGGTCAGCTGGCCCACACTACATCCATCAAACATGGCAAAAGGTCTGTTTCTCCTTAGAAAAGTCCGGGTGGCATTACCAGAGGAAGGCAAGGACTGGTGCCAGGCAACCCCAACCTGCAGAAGCACACTGCAGCCTCTCTCAGGGTGGAAGCTGCCAGTCACGGGGCAGTGCACTGCGCTTTACAGTCATCCTGCAGGGAGGGCACGGCCGCCTGCCCTGGCTGTTTCCACCATGGCATGTGATGGCCCCAGCCAAACAGTACAAGACCCACAAGCCCAGTGTTGCTTTCTTTTGCAGGACCTAGCAGGATTTAGCAAACTCTTCAGAGCAGGGTCTCTCCCAAGAGCCCCTGGAGGTGTGATTACATTATGCCTGCCCACAGGTATCACAGCCCTGGACTAAAGCTGATGGCAGTAGGAACCCTGAAGGGCTTGCCCCCACTCCCTCCTTCACTGGGAGGAAGATCCAGACCTTTGCTGCTTTATTCTATCCCTGCAGCCTGCGTCCCCTGACTTTGGAGCCTTTGTCACTTGGGGAAGAAGGAAAAGCTGCAGAACCCAATGAATGTCCTTAGGAACAGCTCTAGGATTTAAATTGAGCCGGGCTTCTAAAAATCACTGTTTGGCAAATCTGTCCACTCCCTGTGCTCTGGGGCACTGATTAACCAGGCACCTTCCGGGCCTCACCCTGCCCAACTGACTGGGAATATCTGGGAATGGCGTCGGGAATCTGTGTGTCTCAGGTCCTCACGCCTGCTTGGGGAACGGCCTAAATCAGTATCTCTGGCCGCGGCATGTCGGCCCCACCCAGGGACACTGACCTGCAGTCACAAAGCTGCAGCAACCACACCAAGAGAAATGGCGTTTGCTGTAATTGTGCACTGCAACGCATTGATCATATGTCTTTAAAAAAATCCAAAAAGAAAACATGACATTTAATTTAAATTTAAAAAATCAGAAATTGCCTGGAGAAAATCAGAGCAAATCAATTCTTAAAAAAGAGGGCAGCATCTTGATCAGATTTATTGAAAGGGTTGAAGAAAGATAAAATGCCATTTAGCTTAAGAATTTGGTACTTGTGTGCAGGTCAACTCACTTCAGGAGTGGAAGAATCCTTGCTCATTTCTTAATATCAAAGTTTATGCACATTTCTCTTTTGAATATCTCCTACATTTAAAGATGCGATCATACAAAGTCTCCTCATTTCCATACAAGGTAAATTCCTTGTTTCAGCCAAATCTCCATGGAGGGACAACTAGTACACCACCTCCCCAGACAAAAAGCATGCAATATTTTATCTTGTTGATTTATATGTCTCCTCATATGTTTCTTCATCAGTTTCTACAGTAGTCACATTTTCTTCCACATCTCTTAATATCATATTTAAATGTTGATCATAAGCATGGAATCTACCTTGAAGCTCTCTGTCATTCCTCATTTTCACATAAATTCATTCATCCCGGCTGAGCCTGCTACGATCCAGGGGCTCCTCTGCAGTGTTGGTAGTTTGCTGCTGGTCCATGTCGTCCGCCACATTTCAAACCCGATCAGAATGTCTTTGATTGGAGAACTTCATCTGGTGCTCTTATGCCCTCTGTAGCTTTCAGGCCTTTATACACCCAGGGAGTAGACACAGCCCTTGGAACAGCCCAGACTTACTTCAAGTGGGCCTTTTCCCTTTCCCCTTTCATGGCAATTAAGAGTGGAAGCTCCAGAATCGGTCTGACTGGGTTAAGCTGTGTGACCTAAGGCAAATTACTTAGCCTCTCTGTATCCCAGGCTATAAAATGGGTATGATAATAGTGTTTATTTCATGTGGCTTTTTTTTTTTTTTAATTAAATGAGCTAAGTAAAGTCCCTAGAGCATTAGCGGGAAGTAACAGCAGGAGTGGTGGGAGATTTGGTCATCGCAACAGCGAGCGGTGCGGGACAGAGTGCAGACTGTGAAACTGAGCAGAGTCACTGCTGACTGTCCCTGGACCCGGGCACGGCAGCTCACTTCTCTGCCTCAGCTTCTTCGCCTGCAAAGTGGGGCTACCAAATCACACGTTGCTTTTAGAAGACAAATGGATAGATGTGAACAGAGCATTTGGAAGGGGTTCCTTTCCTAGAAAGGGATTGGATAGTCTTCCCTGCCTGTGGACCTCCTGCATCACAGGGCGCAAACAAATGCCTCTCTCACACCCTGACCTGATGCCAGGTGGATCCTGTTGGAGCTCTGGACCTTGGGGATAAAGTGACCACAGGAAATCCCCTGGGCTCTTTCCCATGACCTCTGCCCCCATGAATGATGGAAATCCTCTCCACCACAGGTTTGTAGGAGTTTCCCCCATAAACTCCCAACCCGACCTCTCACCAAAGAGAATGACATGATGCAACAATGAGAATAGCGGATTTTTTATTTGGTGCTATTTTGTTTATCTGAGCATTATCAGACAGTGGATTTGTTCTAAGTAAAATACTTCCTCAGTGAAAAGCCTTCTAAAAATGCTCTTCTGGCCATCTTATGAAGAAGGCACAAAACACAGTTTCATATTTTTGAAGGCTGTAGGACATCCTATGAACATGAACCACAGCGCTGTCCTCAAAGACCTCTGACCCAAGCTGGGTTTTCAATCCTATTACCAAATGCCGCCGAGGGCTATGCTTCTGAAGCTCCTCTTTCTGCATGTTTCTGCCTAGCAGTTGCCTCTCTGTGCCTTGGCTCTGGGCCTCTCTGAATCTACTCTTGTCCCTGAGGCAGCTCCGGCCTCACCTGGGAAAACAGGGTGTGTGTGCCCTGTGGCAGCTACTGTCTTGTCCTCAGAGACTTTTTTCTCACAGTCAGATTCCAGCTGTGTTATCCACGGCCACAAATGCTAGGAATCTACTTCTGCGCATCTGAAACCGTCTGGGAAGTTTTCACTGAGCACCTGACTTGGGCCAGGCTCTGTGCTCTGAGAAGAGGAATGCCATCCAGACACATGCACTCGGTGGTGCCCCCTCGAGATCCTCTTACACTGCCCCATGCATCACGTGCTGGGCATCCTGCTGAAATGCAGCTTCTGATTCAGGAGGTCTCAGGTGGGGCCTGAGAGTCTGCGTCCCTGACACGTTCCCAGGTGAGGCCACTGCTGCTGGTGCTGTGGTCCGTGTGTTGGAGCAGCAAGGCTTTAGCAGGATGTACAGACCCATATGTCTTTAGGGGCCAGGCGGGTGACTTACCGTGCAGAGCGCAGGCACGTGAGAGTGTCAGGGAGATGGTGGGGATCGCTCCCTGGAGCTGGCTTGCCCTGCCTAAAGGCCTGCTAAAGTCACTATAAAAGCATCGTTCTGCCCCTGAAGAAGCACACCTGCAAGCCTAATTCAGCCCTCCACGTCTGGTTGAGCTCCTTGCTGGAGAACACAAAATCTCAGGCATTTTGCAGGTAAACTAATCTGGTCATACCTGAGTCCTTCTGTAACCTCCCAGAGGGCAATTGCCTGGGGGCCTGAACACCTACAGGGGTAGGTGGCTTGTCCTACCACTTGTCCTACTGGTTGAGAAGACCAGTTTAGAACTGGATCTGCCACTTCCTAGTGGCAGGAATTTGAGGAGGAAGGAGAGAGCGTGAGTGCACTCATGGGTGAGTCCCCACGCTGTTCTAGTATTGTATGTGATTTCATTGAATCTTCTCAGTCTTGCACAGTTGGCCATTGGCCTCATTTTACAGATGAGAAAACTGGATTTCAAGAGGTTAACTAACTTGGTGACAATGACCCAGGTACTACTCGGGGAGGTGGGGACTCCAACTCGGGACTGTCAGCCTCCAAAGCCCTCTTTGGATATAATGTTACAGCCACTGTATATGCCGGGCACACTCATTAGTTCTAACCTGCCAGGGACCCTGCAGAGTATACGTGATTATTCCTGTTGTACGGTTGAGTATACTGAGGCTGGGAGGTTTTAAATACTTACCCAAGCACACTGAGTGGTGGAGCCAGGGTCCCAGCTCTGCACTAACTGGTGTGTCCCCTGGGCCCTCTGCAGGCCAAGCCTCAGGTTAGCTGGTGTTCAGCTCAAGCCCTAGGGGTGGCTTGAGCATGAGGAGGGGTTGCCAGAAGTGGCATTTCAGTGGCCCCCTCCCTGTTGAATTGTTGACATCAGGATATGGGCATTCTGAACCAGGTGTGACACTACCATTTCCTAACTTCACACCTGTCCTGCTGGGGATGTATCCTGAGTCCTTCTAACTAGCAGCCACCAATGTGGGGGCTGTGGGTGTGGCAGGTTCTGTGCCTGCCTGTCAGAGCAGAACTGGATGGCTTCTGGGAGCGCAGGACTTAATTTCTTTCCCCTTTGGCTCATCCCTGAAAAATCTGTGATGTGATAGGACAGAAGGTGCAAGAAGCATGATACTGAAACGTTTTGTTTAACTCAGCATATACAAGGCGTCCCTTTTATGACCAGACATAAACAAGGGGTGGAGGGGCCTGTGGCTTACGGTTTCTTTATGATGGATGAAGGGAGATGCCCTTTCTCTGCAGCAACACACACATACATTCACTCATCCACACACGTGCACACATGCACATATGTGCCCATCTGTGAGAGGGTAAGACTTACTCCAAATTACCCTCAGGAATCCGAGCCATTCGCCTTGGACTCCTTTCTTCCTTCACACTCCGACTCTAGTCTCCTGACAAGGTCTGGGCAGGATACCAAGCGCACGGGAGGCAGCACCTGTCCTGGCTGGCGCCTGTGCTGAGGACAGGAGAGAGAGGGGACGCTGGGAAGGCTGGGGTCCTTGGCCACAGGGTGCAGTGGTAGGTGTCCCAGAACTTTGATTGGAGGAGGTTTTGTTTAGCTCAGCAACATCTCCCAGGGCAAAACTTTTCCCAGGCTTGATTTAATACTACCCCCAAATGACTTGAATCAGACGTGCAAGGATTATAGCTGTTAGGGTTACACCATGCTCACAACAAAGGCAAACGAGCACATTTTTTTAGGTACCGGCTTTTCCCCGCATACCTGCTTGATGACTTCACATGCCTGGCTCCCTGAGGTCCCAGAGGCTTTTAGTCTTTGTGGCTGTGTTGAATGTGCTCTCAGGTCCTCCCAGGCTGCTGTCCTGTCTGCCGCAGTGCAGCCACAGAGCCCCTCTCAGGACGCCCCTGTCAGCGGAGGGCTCCTCACTGCAGCTTAGGACCAGGAGCGCACAGAGTTGGGGCTCAATTCTTAGAAGCTGCTTCCTTATATCCTTCCCCTTTTACGTGGAGAGAGACCACACGTGGGCATCGTTGTGAATTGAGGGGTAGGGCTTAAAAGCAGTCCACATTGCTTCTGGGTTCACTAGGGTTGTTATGAAAGCCTGGTGCCTCAGTTTCCTCGCTGGGGTCTTCCTCCCGCCCTCATTCCCGCTCGGTGACCAGATTCTCCTGCCCTGGGAGCCAAGGGACAGGCTGAAGGACTAGTTGGGACAGCCAAGAGGGCAGGATGCTTACCCTCCTTCAGCCTTGCTGGTGTTTGTGAAGATCATTAGAGGTGGAAGAGCCCTGAGAGTGTATTTCATGCTAGCCTTTCATTTTACAGAGAAGGCTCCAAGGGGCTGCCCCCAGCGGTGGGGCAGAGAGATGTGAGGGCCTTGGAATCAGCCCTCAGGTTGCCTCATCCCTTTTCTGTGACTTGGTTCAGGTTCTCTCTGAGCCTGTTTTCTCATGTATACAGCAAGGACAGTACCTACTTCCTAGGTTTCTTGGGGGTCAAGTGGACTTGACAGCCTGCACCATGGGAGCAATGAGTAGGTGTTCAGATGATGTTGGTGTTTTTCTCTCCTCCCCCATTCTCTTTTTCCTGTGGTATATAGTTCCCCAAACAGATAATTCCCTCCACTGGGCTATGACTTCCTGGAGGTCAGGGACTCCAATAACTCTTCTCAGTCTCTCAGCCCCTATTGCAGTGCCTGGCATACACCAATGAGGTTTCAGTTGACCAACGTCATGCAGAGCTCCGGGACTCCCAGAGCACGGGTATCCCCCTGGGAGCCGAGGCTTGCCCTCAGGGACGGCCCCTCACAGCTGGCACAGCTGGGACTCTGCAGCCAGTTTCACAGAAGCACAGGAGCCATGAGGAGGTTTCCGGGACTTTTATTTTTACTTTTTATTTTTTTAAAGCCAGTAAAGATGGGCAAACGCTTGGTCCCTTTAGGGCTGCATTTATCTGGTCAGCCCCCCCGCCTCCCCCAGCCTTCCCACCAGCCCGTAGCTCCAAATCTCCTTGGAAGAAAAGCTCCACCCTGCTGGGAAGCTCCAGCTCCAGTGCCGCAGGGGGTCCGAGGAAAGGAAAGGCTGGGGCCCGTGCAAGCCCTGGCCCAGCTGCCCTCTGCAGAGGCCTCACCCTTCCTGCGTGGGCACCGGAGTTGGAGGAGCAGGAACTCTGAGGTTCCTCCCAGCCCCACTGTCCTTCCCCTCTCTCCAGGTGGTCCTTGCATCTGCACCCAGGAAAGCCCAGGTGGGTGGCTCTGGGGTGCAACATCGGCCACTAGGAGTCTCATCTTTTCTCTGCCTCTGCCTATAACCTCGTCTTTCCCAGCAGTGGGGGCTTCTTGTCTCTCCTTGTCTAGGGGATTCCCATGCAGTGGGGGGAAAAAAGGAGGCCAGGAGGACTGTTCACTCCAGGGGTGTGATCCTTGACTTTGGGTATCATGGGTGTTTCTTCTTGGCTGGGACCCACCTGCCCTCCCTGAAGTGGTTTTCCTCCAGCCTGGGTTATATATTTGGCTCTGGCCCCTCAAGTGGGATCCTTCCCATGCCAAGGTCCGGGCATGCCATCGTTTCTTCAGCCAGTAGCTGCCCTGGGCCCAGGGCCCTGGTTTCCCAGCTCTCAGAGCAGAAGGGAGTCCCTTGCCCAGGCGAGCTGCCTCCCTGGGAGAAGCCCCCACGGCCGGGTCACAGCGGCATATCCGGGACCCCACAGCCAGTTTCCTGGCTGCAAAGTCTGGTCGTTTTCACCTACCTGTGCACTTAGCAATCTGCAGAGCTGGCAGGGCAAGGCCTGCCCCCCAGAGGTGTAAAATGGCAGAGAGGGTCCCAGGTCTTGGGACCAATTTTGGGCTCCCTCTTTGCTCCCTCCTGCCTTAGCCAGGCTGGCCTTTTCCACCACCATTTCTGTATCCTCCTCCTCCTCCCACTCCCCTGCCCTCCCTTCTCGTCTTCCTCCTCCGCAGCCCTCAGGTTAGCGCTGTGCCCCGAGTCCGCCCAGCAGCGGGGGAGGGAAGCGGGCTGCAGGCATTCCCCAGGGATGCAGGTGGCGGGCCGGGCGGGCCGGGAGTCAGACGCTGTGAGCGCCCAGGCTGAGCACCGAGAAGGCGGCGCGGTGCTTGCGGAGCAGCAGCCGGATCTTCTCGTCGTCCGAGTCGGGGTCCAGCGGCTTGTTGTACTCGTCATCCTCGTTCTCCGAGGCCGCTCGGTCCCCGCCCGCGCCCGCGCTGCCAGGGGCCCGGGGCGTGGAGGACGAGGGCTCCAGGGCGCTCTTCTTCCGCCACTTGGTCCTTCGGTTCTGGAACCACACCTGGAATGACAGGGACTCTGAGGGTCAGGCACACACTGCACACGCAGGGCCCCTTTTGAGAAGGGAGACTCCCTCCGTGGCAAGGACACCCAACCCTTACTTTTATAGTAAATAATTGGCTCAATAACAGAGTAGGCTATGATATTCGCACGACCCTTTTTTAGGGGAGGGGCAATAAGAACATAAACGTTGTGAGTGAGCACCCCTTTGGGCTGAGCTGTAACCCTCCCGGGGTCTATTTTCCTTCTACTTCACCATCTGGGCACTTGGGTGGAAGACGCTGAGACCTTCCCAGGTGGGAAGGGCCCAGCAGCAGGTGCTCAAGGGTCGCCCACTTTTAGGTCCACAGTCCCTCACTGAACTTCATTAGAAATTTCCCCCTTAACTATAAAATAGTATGTTTTCAATGCTGGAGATAGTTGAAGAGCACAGAAAAGTACCTAATGCAGAAAAACGTGTAGAAGAGCCACATCATTTCCTTCCACTTAGATTCTGCAGCTCTCTCTCCGGCAGACCCGGAGGCTGCGGACATCAGGGGCTGGGGATCCAGGGCCCTGAGCAGAGCCCAGACCTGAGTCCCAACCTTCCCCTGCACTTCCCTTTCCTCTTCAACCTGGCACCGCGTCACAGAGCCAGGCAGTTCCAGTACAGCTCAGGGTTTCTTCTCTGGTGCTCCTGCACCCAAAGTCCCTCCAGAGAGATCAAGCGTCAAAGTTGCCGAAGTTGTCCACAGGACCCTGAGGAGCTGGAAGCCCAGTTACTGAGTTCAGGCTCCTCAGTGTGCAGCAGGGTGAGGGTGACCTTTGCGTGGATCTCCGAGGCTTCCTACATCCGGTAGCCCATCCGAACTTCATTTGGGTGGGCGTGGGGAAGAGAAGGTGTTAAAGTTTGGTGAACTTCACTTTAAAGTTCAGTGAACGAAGGCTAGCTTCCTCGGCCAGCTACTGGAACAAGCTTGAAGCCAGTCCTAACGTGGCCCAGTGGCTGACTCCTGATGCGGGTCCGAGGCTGCCATCAGCTCCTGAAATTTCTGGCCCAGACTGTGCAGAGGTGGGGGAAGCATGAGGCTGGAGGCCCACAGATCTGGGTTTGATTCCCAGCTTTGCACTTACCACCCAGTGACCGTGAGCTAGTGGCCCAGCTGAGACTGCCCTTTCACCTGTAAAACCCACCTGAAGGGTGCTCTGAGGGTTAAATGAGGTGCAAACCTCAAACTAGGGCTTATTCTTGACAGTCATCTTTGGGCTAAGGAAACCATCAGAGTCTCTGGGTTTGGGCGGACAGGCAGTGCCCAAGCCGCAGGAGGCCTCTCGCTGGGAGAGCAGGGCTGCCTCTCTCCCACGTGGTGGCATCCTGTCCTCAGGCTCTGTGCTGCCGGTAGGCACCTGCTCCCTCTCGTACTCACCTTGACCTGTGACTCGGTCATCCCCAGGGAGTATGCCAGCCTTGCCCTCTCAGGGCCAGCCAAGTACTTGGTCTGCTCAAAGGTCTTCTCCAGGGCAAATATCTGGTGCCCCGTGAAGGTGGGCCGAGTGTGCTTTTTCTTGTGGATGCTCTCGCTCAGGGGGTCTGGGGCTGGCAGGAGGAAGGACAAGTGCAGTTAGCAGGGTGAGTGGGGTGCCAGCCCTGCCCTGCCTCTCCCCCAGAGCGAGCTCCCTCCTACAGAGAAGCCACTGAGGTTGGGGGTGGGTGGGGTGGGTGGGTCAGGACATCTCTCAAATGAGCAGCATTCCTGACAATCTGATAATAGTGATGATGACCTCTGTCTAGGTGGGCAGACACCTGCTGAGAAGCCACCTGCCCCAGGTTACAGCTGCTTAGAGACAGAGGGAGCTGAGGACCCACCTGGGACCCATGCCTCTTTGAGTAATGGCTACTCAGCCATGCTGCCTTCCCCACAGGGGCAAGAGGACTTTCCCCTTGGTCTCAGGGACAGCACAAAATAGATCAGGACCCTTCCACCAACCATCAGGATCCGAGGGGCCAGAGAATTCTTCCCTCCTGATTTCCTTGTTCTTGGGATCCCACTTCCCAGGTCTCCAAGAAACCAGAGCCTTAAGCCCCCAGCTACTGTCTGGCTCATCACCAGGCCTGGGAGTCATCCGCACGGTAGAGTATAGTCACCGAGGCTCAAGACCTGGCCCTGTGCCCAGCTGAGGCAGCCTGTTAGGAAGAAGGTGGCGGGGATCAGGGTAAGCAGAATGCCCACCTATGGGGCCGTGTTCAGAGCATCCTGATGGCCTGTGCCCTGTCCCCTGGTGTTACAGATGAGGGCACTGGGGCACATAAAGGGGAAGAGACCTCCAGAGAGACAGTCATCCTCAGTCCTCTCTCCCTATGTTAATTCAGCCACTGACTTGCTTAGGCATTTCCCTGTGTGTAATGGGCACCAGGATTGAAGAGCAGGGGTGTGGAGAAGGTGTGTGTTTGGTGGGAGGCGGGGAGAGGAGGGTGGGGCAGGTGAGAGGGAAAGATGGCCTGAGGCCCAAATCACCCCCCAAACCAGGTCATAAAATAAATTCCAAGAGAAGGGTCACCCCTGGGGAACTCGGGGAACTCGCTGTGCTTCAGGTCAGGGTGGGGGTGAGAGGCAGTGGGACCACTTGGAGCCGTGCAGAGATGGAGGCCCCGTTGCCATGGGCAGCCCTGTGTTCAGACCCGAGTGGAGGCTCCCCCTGCCCCTGCCCTCTCCTGAGCTAGGCAGGGCCTTCGTGGCCCAGGTCAATGTCCACCGCAACCACGGTCACTCTCCCTGCCTCCCAGGGGAGCCTCACCTCTCTGTGCATATCCCGCCCCTCCCCCAGCCCCCCAGAACCAGCATCATGGGCCAGTTCTCTGTAAATAGGTTTGGGGATGGGGAGGGTAAGGGGAGCCACCACCACAGCTACAGCCAAGTAGCTGGCTGCTCCTGGGGGCTAAGCAGTTGTCGCTGCGACTATAACATCAACCTTGAGGAGGACGGTAGGAACAAGCCCCCTTGATGGCAGGTGGGGCACAATGGAGTCAGTGTGCATTCTGTGTCCCTCAGAGGTGCCGGGGCGTGAGTGGGCGCTCTGGGAAGGTGGTGCGGTGGCAACTTCTCCTCCCTGGGGACAGCATCTGCCCACTTTGGATGAAGACGTGGTTTCTGGGGGGAGACGTAAGGTGAGCTGCCAGCTGGACCCCCCACCAGTGGGGGACATGGTCTTCCTCAGACTTAGAGACGCCCAGGTTTCCTAAAAAAGCAGCTGTGGTGGTGGCTAGTAAGGGGTGAAAAGTTGGGGGAAGGTGCCCTGTCCAAGCAAGATGGGGTGGTATGTGGAGGGAAGCCTCCTGCTCTGAACCCAGCGGAGAGATGGGCCCCGTGTCTGAGCTTCCAGCTCTCTGACGGAGGCTGAGGAGACGTGGGCCCCAAGTGAGTGTCCCCTTAGACCCTCCTCCTCCCTGATCGGGGGTTCCCTGTACTCACTGTTGCCGCACTGCCGCCCGCCTCGCCAGTCCTGGCCCGTGTCTGCCCAGCAGTTCCGGGTCCGGGTGGGGTACTCGTTCCCAGCCTTGGAAAAATTCCCCACCTGGGGGCCATAGTAGACTCCCTGGGAGCCCAGTCCACCAAAGCCTGCCACGTGGGGGTAGCTGGAGAGCAGGCTGCTGTTCGGCGTGGCCACGGGCCTGCTCAGGATGTCTGTGATGCCGTGGGGGGTCCCGGCGGCCAGCTGGGGGCCCAGCCCCGGGGGGCTGAGCTTGTAGAAGGAGTTCTGCACGGAGTACTGGCACACAGGTGCCTTCATCTCTGAGAACTGAGCCAGCGGCGCGTTGTTCAGCAGGAATGTCCCTTGCAGGTTGGACTCCATGTTTCTTGGGTCAGGACGAGTGAGGGAAGGCAGGAAGCCCAAATGCAGGCCCCTAAATCCCAAGACCCTGCACTCTGGCCCAGAATCCCATGGCAGGTTTGGAAGGTCAAAAGCAGCTCGAGCCCCGGACCGCCCTCCCACCTAAGGCATCTGCCCAGCCCCTGCCCAGGACTGGCACCCACGTCAGCTGCTCAGAAGTCAGGTGCTCCGGGAGAGGTGAGAGGCCTCCCCGGCACCCTGTCCCTCTCTCCCTGCTCGCCTGGAGAAAGGTGGTCCCCTGTGCCTCAGCTCAGACCCCTCCTCTGCCTCTGAGTCTGGGGACCCTTCATAAGAAGTTTTAAGTTCAGAGAAGCAACATTTCCCTGATAAAGATAGGGCCCATTAGAATACAGACCAGAGACTGGCTGAGAGGCACCAGCTGCATCCCCATTGGTTGAAATCCACATGGGCCTCACATTGGCTTTTCCTAGACAAATTGCACTTTGAAAGATTGACTGTAAAATCAGCCAGTGTGTGCGTGTGTGTGTGTGTGTAAGAGAGAGAGAGAGAGAGACAGAGAGAATGCACTCTGGAAGCTCTGTTCATTCTCAGAGGGGTCACCTGCTCCTAGTCTCTTCAGTCCAGCATCTAAGGAAAAGGTGGGTGGGTGAGGGATCCTGGAGGCTCCTGAGGCAGCTGCTGGCAGTCAGTCACAGTTCTTGCAGCTGCTCCCATGAAGGCAAGGAGACCTCACTCAGGGGTTGCTGTCCTGAGGTGCTCAGTCAGGGCCCAGTGTAGAGATGCCCAAGCCTCCGTGGGAGTGTGCAGTCTGAGCATGGATGCCTACCTCCCTCCTCCATGCCGGGATGGGTAAGTTGGGGGGCTGGGCTTTGGGGAGGGGGAATGTACATCCCTGTGACTGGCCTGAGAGCCTGGGGTTGGGAGTCTACCAGGCACACTGGGGCAGCTCTGGGCTTACTGGGTGTGTGCTCTTCCTGCCTCTGCCTCTGGGCAACCTGCCCTGCTCCCCTCGGTCCTCCCATCCTCCTCCACCAAGGAAACCTTTGTGCCTTTACTGGGGCAATTGCTGTATTCTGTCTGGCTTGCAAATCTTCGGTGGCTGTTGATTCAGCAGTGGTTCCTCATCCTGAGCACTTAGTTGGTGCTCAGTGAATTTTTGATGGATGAAACTAGATTGAATTGTAGAGCGCCCACATGCCTTTTTTTTTTTTTTTCCTACTGAATTTTTACAGTATACAAGGCTTTTCTAGGGGCTTTCATTTTATAAAGAGTGAAATAGTGGTAAGTAACTTGGGCCATTTCTGCATGGGGCAGCATCCTTTCTTGAAGTTTTGGTTTTTGGTTTTTTAATGATAATCAGCATGCCACTGGTCTGAACAGGCAAAATGGCAGGAAAAATAATGAGAGCCAGAAAGGTGGACTTTTGTCCCTCCTCTGCCAGCACTGCCAACACCGTTCCTGACCAGACTGTGAGCTCCTTGGCTCTCTGAGCCATGTTCTCTGTAGTGCAAATGTAGTTTAATGTAAGAAAGACCTCACAAAGGCTGCGTGTGGACATTGTTTTTCTAGAAGTTTGGATTAAAAACAAGTAAAAAGGTTCTCATCCATCTGAGTTGGCTGTGCTACCAAGCTGCTATCTGGAGAACCCTAATTCTGAAGCCCGGAGTTGTTCCCCCCAGCCCCAGCCAGGCTGCTGTGATTCAGACCCTGTACTTTTGAAAGCCCTCTGGGCCGTGTGGTTGCACAGCCCAGGCTGGCCCCTCGGTCTGGCAGCTTTTCTGAAACTGAGAGAGGAGCCTCAGAGCGAGGGCTGGGAGTATTCCCAGGACCCTGCAACCGTGACTTTTTCACCCAACAGTGATGGGAACTTCGGAGAAAGAAAAGCTGCAGCAAATGATTTCTTCCCATTTAATGCCATGCTCGACAAAGGCACTCATGGTTTGGGATACCAGGATAACTCACTGAAGAAATTTTAACAAGGGCTTAATCTATTCCCCCATTTAACAGATGAGGAAACTGAGGCCAGCTTGATGGCCAGCCCTGCATGCAGTGTTAGGAACTAATTGCTAGGAACAGGGCGATTTTCTCGAAAGTTCTTCAGCTTTGAATGGCATTGAGTGCCAAGGCCAGCTGCCTTCACAGGGAGTGCTAGGGGGTCAGAGTGAGCATATGCCAGCTGTGGGCTCGGCTGTGTTCCCTGGTGGTTTGTGGTGTCCCCTTCCACCTTGGACTTGCCCCCATCTCATGGTCATCATAGGTGGGGCAGAAATCTGCTCTACCATCTCAGGGGCTGGGGAGCTTCTCCCAGCATGGGTGGTCGTGATTAAGGGGGACTGTCCAGATTTCCCGGAGGTGGGTACCTCCCTGGAGAGCAGGGCACCCTTCTGGCTGGTCCCAACCTTAGGTTTCACTCCTGCCTCAGCACCTCAAACCCCCCCAAGGACGAGCCAAAAAGTACAGATGGAGCCCTGTGCCATGGGTCAGTTTCTTTATTAATTTTGACATTTGTTCAGCTGGTGTAGGGAGAATGGTCTATACATCAGAGTGGGCAAGGGGAATTCTCTCCTGATTACAGAGCATGTGGGAGAGAGTCAAGAAAAGATTTATTTTCATAACAATTAGAAAAATCAAGGTAATTCCAAAACGTCTAAAAAGCGTCTAATGTGCAGACTGCAGCATTCTCTAGGCATCGTGTGGAGACCCCAAACTCCTCCCCTAACAGCTCCTACTAGCAACCACAGCAGGCAGCCATGCCGCCGGGGCGGGGCAGGGCGGGGAGGGGGTGGGTGGGTCCGGGCGGCGGGGCCAAGCAGCCATACCGTAAGGAGCAGGTGCCAAAGCATAGGCTGGGGCCGTGGGTCGTGTGGGGCTCTGCGAGGGGCTACTGGGGGCGGCTGCAGCGGCGGCCTGGGGCAGGAAGGTTCAGGATCCGGCCAGGGGGCGGGCCCTGCGCCTGTCTTCCTGGGCCAAGGGGCTAAGGGCCCGGGCCGGGGTGCCCAGGGACCAGCGTGCGCTCTAGCCAAGCCTCACCGCCAGCAGCGGAGCAGCCCTGCGCTCCTGCCCCGCAGGGAGGGCTCGGGCCGCACTTGCTCGGGCACAGCCCTGGGGGCCTGAGGCCACCAGCTTGGCCTTCAGCTGCCAGGCTGGCCCCTCCGAAAACAAAAGTGAATCCACCCAGACCAACAAGAGCCTCTACGCTGGGAGGGGACTCCGCAGCGCCCAGATTCCCCCCTGGGCTGGGTGGTCCACATGCCCCGCTCCTCCGGGACCTGTGCAAGCCGGCGACAGGCACAGGACCGTGGGCGCTATGACACTGAGGGGGCTTCTGTGCTACTTGGAAGGTGTGAATGTGTTCTGAGGACACGTCAGAAGAGTGGCAGGGAGGAAGGTGACTGGACACCCACGAACAGTGGCTCTGTGACAGCCAGCAGAGCCTGCCAGTCTCTCTCTGGCCCTGGAGGTCGCCCGCCGCTCAGGGCGGGCCGGATTGTGCTGATTCGGGCCTCCCTCTGCCGGAGGCTCTAGTGTAACTTTAAGGCTCTTCCCTGGTGGCACCGAGGCGAGGAACAGCCAGCTGTCTGTTTCCTTCCTACTCTGATCGGGGGCCTGGCCTAGGGGTGGGGGTCTCCTTCCTAGCCTCCGCCTCCTGGTGGTCAGCTGCTCTCCCCTCCTCCGGCTTTCCCTCCCCTGGGCTTGTCAGGAGTGGCCCCTCCCCTGCCTCTCCTGGTCGGGCGGAGGGGCTTGGTCAGAGCCGGAGCGCTGAGGCTGCCCAGCCTAGGCCCCCCATCCTGCCGGCTGCCTGGACTTAGAGCACCAAGTTCGCTCTGGGAGACCTTGGGGGTTGTGGCTGACTTCTGAGAAACCGCAGGTACACTCACCATCCCTACTCCCTTCCTCTTTCACTGAAAGACAGGCTGTAGCTCCTTCTCCCGCAGCTTGGAGAAGTCCTCAGGAGCTGAGCTGTTAGTGCTTTGCACATACTGCTAAAGTGTTTCTATTGGTTTGCATAGTATTTATTATTTTTCATATACACAAGGCTGATTACTGTACAGTTTACACTTTGAACACAGACTATGATAGAAGTGCTTGAAGGTATAGAAAAACCTCTTCTCTATTGAACATGCTGGTGCAACCCTGGGACCGCCACCAACTGAGAGAGAAGACCCTTCAGATGGGGCACTGGCTCCCTCTGAGCCCTACAGCTAAGCTTGGGGTCCTCACTTCAGATTCTTAAGTCCCTAACACAAGGAACCCCAAATGCACTCTAAAGGTAATGATTTTTCCATTGGAAGATGATTAATACTGAAACTGGCAGAGAGAGAGAGAGAGAGAGAGAGAGAGAGAGAGAACATTAAAAAAAAAATCCAGTTTATCCACAGGAGATTCTATACAGCTTCGGACATCACAGTAAAATCTGTGTGTATACTGAGTAGAGGGGAGAGGTGCCTGTGTGTGTGTCCTCGATGTGGTGTAGAGCATCGGGTGGGGGCGCCCACTGGGGAGCGGAGGAGACTGTCACCAATGGCATGGAGGTATGTTCGGGTAGGGAAGGCTGGCAGGTGAGGACATGGGATTAAGGTGCTGAACTGATTTCACGCCTAGTTCTCATTTTTTTTTTTCTTTCCAGAAAGCCCACATGGATTTCTTACAGATGAGGTTGAAAAAAAAATAAGTACCCTGTAACAAGTCAAAATTAAAATGATTTAAAAAAATATATCATCCCCAGCCACAAAGAGCCCTTGTTCACTTCTGTGTTCGTGCGCTCTCTCGCGCTTGCTTTCTATCCCTCTCTCTCTCTCCCCCCTTCTCGCTGCTTTTGTCCTGATTCCCGACAGAGATCCGCTGTCAGCTGTCGCTAGAGGCAGGATTGAGCACTGTAGGTCATGCGTCTGCAGTCAGTCGTTCATGCGATTGTGAGACTAAAGGAAGTCCCTTCCGGAGGTCAGGCCGTGTCAGCCTAGAGGAACATTGCGCCACTGTGCGGCCCTCCCGTCCAGCTCTCCTCCTGTGTGCATGGCGGAGTGTGTGGAGTTCAAGGGTTGGGTGTCGAGGTGTGATCCTGAGGGACACAAAGAGAGAAGGAGACACTTAGAATTTAAAGGTGCAGCTCCCAGCAAAAAACCCAAATACTGAGTTTTGTGCTGGTTGCTCAGGTAGGATCTGATTCAGGAAAAGCAGCCTCTGCAAGCAAGGTGATGAGCAGAAAGGTGTTGAGCGCGGAGCCCCTGACCTTCCTGAAGTACCAGCCATCCTTGTCCCCCTTCCCAACCCTGAGGCTGCCTCTCAGAGGTGGCTGACCTGGCCTGGATTAGCTCCCTACCAAATGGATGACCCCCCAGAAAACCCTCCTGTGTGGGTGCTCTGTGTCTCAGGGAGGAGGCAGGAGGCTCTGACGCCTGGGAAGAAATCCCCATGAGTAGATCTTGCACCTACGAAAGGGGCCATGATCAAGAGCCAGGCTTGTGCCAAGAGAAGGGCTAGGCTAGGCGGCAGCACCCTCACCTTCTCAGTTCCGTTCAGCCAACATGCACTGGAGTCTGCTGTGTGCCAGCCCTGAGGTCCCAGAGATGGAGCCAACCAGCTCATGACCTCAGGAGCTCATGGCTTCAAGGGATCACAGTGCCTCTTCAGCTCGGGTCCACAGCTCTCTAGCTCCCTGCCTGTGATCATGGCCCTCCCGGCTGGGACGCCATGGCTCTCCTCCCTGCTGAAGTTCTGCCCACCACCCTCTAGACTTCTCCTCCACAAAACCTTCCTGATAACTCTGGCTCACTCTTGTTTCCCTCCTCACAGCTCTGGAAACTCTTCCCTCCTGTCACTACCTTTCATATAGAGCAGTTACATGGTGTAGGGCTAAGAGCATGAACTCTGAAGCCAGACTGCCTGAGTTCATATCCCGTCTCTGCCATTTTCCTGCCATGTGACCATGGTCACATTAGGGACTATCTCTGTGACTCGGTTTCCACTGCTATAAAAGGAGAACAGCTCTTTAGATTGTTGTGGTGTTTAAAAGAGCTAAAGAACCAGGACCGGTGTGGTTGGGTGTGGTTGGGCGTCGTCCCACAAAGCAAAAGGTGCAAAGGGTCTCCAGTTCAATTCCTGGTCAGGGCACATGCCTAGGTTTTGGGTTCAGTCCCGTCAGGGGCAGGTATGAGAGGTAACCCATCAATATTTCTTTCTCACATCAGTGTGTGAGAAAGAACACACTTCTTTCTCCCTTCCTTCACCTCTTCTTAATAAGCAAATAAATAAATTTTTTTTTAAAAATAAAAGAGCTAAAGACATATAAAGTGCTCTGAACAGTGAGCGGTATATGGATGTAACTCTAAATGGGCCCTCTGGGAGTGCCGCTGTCCGTGGCCTGTGTCTCCCGTTCTGTGTCTGAGCTCTTCCCCCGGCGGCAGGGTGAGTTCTCCGAGGACAAGAGCGGGCCTCGCCCCTCCAGGGGGTCCCCATGCTGCCTGCCCCAGTGCGAAGCACGCCTCAAATGAGAGGCCTTCTAAAATCGTGAGGCTGGGGAAGACGGGCTACCATCTCTCACCCACTGTTCTGCCCAGGCAGGGAGCAGGGGGGGAGTACAAGGCTAAGAGACCGTTCCGTGGTAACTGCTCATTTCCTCTTTGGGTGAACTGGGACTCCAGGAGGAGCAGTGGCAGGTCCAGCCGGGGCACCCGAGCAGCAGCAGGGGCAGGGCGGGAGTGCCAGCCTCCCAGCTGCGTCCAGCATCCCTCCCAGCCCTGCAGCTCTTCACCCAGGCGCCCCTCGAGGAAGGTCTCACCCCACAGAGAGCCTAGAAAATGCCCCTGCCACTCCTCATGGCTGCACCGGGCAGGTTCTTTTCCTCAATTCACCTGTCGGTGGCTTCCCACCTGTTCCCACCCTCTGTCCGGTGTCTCTGGCTCTTTCCTCTCCCCAGCACCAGACTCCCATATACCTGCAATGTCTGGGAGTGAGGGTGCACTGCAACTTCCAGCAGCCAAATAAAACGCAACCCCTTGCCTCCCTGCCCCTTCCCATTGACATTGTTAAGTTTTAACCTTAATAAAATATTCTGTGGTCAGAAGCTTAACACAAGACTTGCAACCACCATGTCTGAATGGAAAGTGTCTGTTAAATAAGAAGACAAAACAAAACAAAAAACCCAGCAGCCTTTTCATGCTGCAGCTTTCGGGGAGTCCCCAGGAGGCGGAGCCAAATAGATGCGGAGGGCTGCCAAGAACCCAGCCGGTCCCAGCTGCTGCCCACAGCCCTCCAGCTGCCCTGCGCCATGCTGTCGCTCTGACAGCACGAGCACCCTTGTTCTCAGACCCAAATACTCGGGCACAAAGCAGACTCACCAGCTGTTACTGTCTGCCTCCAACAACCAGGCCTCGCCGAAACAGCAATTATCTAGCTCCTTAAAAACTACCAGACAGCACCCCTTCCACATCTGCCAGGCCTCAGAGGCCCAGTTCTTCCCCAAGTGGGAGTGATTGTGGGGACAGCAGAAGGGGCGGTTGGTGTCTATTCTGTCCTCACCGGGGATGGGGGTGTTCCGCCCTTTGGGGGGCGTTGCACATCTCCGAACGAACTGTAACCGTCATTCCTTTCAGCTCACCTTTTAACTGTAAAGCCTGCAACTGTGCCGCATCGCCTCTAGGAGGCTAGTAGGGGAAACCACGATCAGTCATCACAACTCTTCCATACGCATAAAAACCACTCGGGGAACTGATGAAGAAGGCAGAGTTCCAGAATTTTAATTCAGTAGGTCTGGGGCAAGGCCAGGAATCTGCATTTTAACCAGATTCTCAGAAGACTGAGTTACAGGGATGTGGAAAGCACTCTGAGCAACAGTGGATTAGAATTTGACAATTTACCAAGCCCTTTACAAACAAACTCATCGATCACCGTAACCACCCTGTAAGGGGAATACCCGTGTCTTTGCTATTTTCTGGCCAAGGAACCCAAGGCTTCAAAGGTCAGCTGCCTTGCCCCGGTCACACTGCAAATAAGATCTGCAATTGACTGAGCACCAGGATACATGTGTTCTCTGACCTTCACAATGGTTCTCACGGCTACCAGGACTCTCTTCAAACCTTCCTATTGGAGCGTAGCACACTCTCCAAAGGGACTATTTTCAGCCTCCATCGAGAAGGAGGAAGCTCAGGACTGGTAAATGACTTGCGTAACGTAATACAACCTGCAAATCGGAGGAGCCGGGTCTTCCATCTAGACTCCCAAGCCCCAGCTTTCACCCTTTTTGAAATACATACAGTTGATTCTCATTACCTGCAACAGTGTTCTAAAAAGCCACCACGAACACTGGATTAACCAATACTGAGCCATTGCTCCTAAGGAAAGCACAGCGTCAGGTTCCTGCCAGCCTCTGTTCACAGCGTTTTTGTTAGCCATGTTCTGTGTGTGTCTTCTGTTTAAAGGCACTTTCTTTAATACATATCATTGCCTCGTTAACCCTGAGTGCACAGCCAACGGTGCTCTAACTCATGCCTGAATCAAACTTATTGAACATTTGTCTTTTCTCCCCAAGGCACATCACAGCCTTCCTGCACTTAGGAACACAAGACAGCTCTTCCAGCACTAACCTGGGAGGCCAAAACAGTGAAATCACCAACAGACAGCCCAAAAATGAAAAAAAAAAATCCCCCCTGGCACCAGAGAGACCGCAGAAAGACCCTTGTTTGCAGTCTAAGAGCTGAAACAGGGGATGGCGCATTGTTTGACCTCGGCTGGGAACCTGCATACAGAGCGGCTCCAGTTCTCACCACTGCGCATGCGTCTGTGAGTGACCACGGAAGTGCTGTGTTGATTCGAGGGTTAAAATAAATCAGAGTTAGTAGATGAGTCTGCAAGTATGAAACCCACAAATCATGAAAGCTGAGTGTGTTGTAGTATTTCCACCCCTTCATCATCTTCTCTGCAGCCTGCCTTTCTGGGAGCGGGGCGGCGGG
>PVKU01009665.1:0-59540 GCA_004027475.1 Anoura caudifer
GAGGGGAGTGAAGGGGGGAAATGGGACAACTGTAATAGCATAATCAGTAAAATATATTTAAAAAAAGAAAAAAAGAAAAGCTAAATGTAAATCCAAATCCACAAGAGTATTAAAAGAAAACATGGAAGAATATTTTTATAATATTGAGGTGGGGAAGGAAAGACTTCCTAAGCAAGGTATCAAATCCAAAAGCCATAATGGAGGAGACATTTCCTCCTTGTCCTCCTCACACTTTACAATGATTGTTTACCTGTTTGTGAACCCTCCCCCACTGGATGGGAGGAACCATGGGGCAGGGCCCAAGTCTGTCATCTGAGTCGCTCTATCCCCTGGCACACAGTAGGAACTCAGTAAATACTTGTTGAATGGAAAGATTTGACTATATAAAAATTAGGAAGTTCTATATAAGGAGACACAATACACAAATTAAAAAGATAAATGACCTGGGAGAAAGAAATATTAGGTTGAACCATATAAAAGTCCTGTGGGGAGAGAGAAAAAATGGTTGAATATTAGCAATTTCATGTGGTTCATTCAACCTAATATTTTTAACACACACCAAATGAAGAATAAATATATCTAATCTACAAAAACCTCTTACAAAATAAGTACAAAAATCAACAGAAAAAATGGCCAAAAGATTTGAACAAGTAGATCATAAAGAAACAGACACTAATACACATAAGAAAAGATAAACAATCTCACTGATGAGCAAGTGAAAATAAATATGAAATGCAAACCATGGTGTTATATGTGCCAGATTGTTGCAACACAAGTGGCCTAAGAGGCCCAGTTGTGCTAAGGATGCGAAGAAAAGTGCACTCAAACATCAGTGGTTACAGTATGAGCTGGCATAAACTTTTTTGGAGTGTAATTCAGTAGTACCTATTTGGCATGCTCTTGGGACTAGCAATTTCACTTCTGGAGACTCCCATTCAGAGAGATATATATTTTGACTAAAATGCACAAGAAAATATGTACAAGGATATTCAATGTTATTTATAACAGCTAAAAGTTGTAGACAATTTAAATGTCATTCTATAGAACTGTTAAACTATAGTCAAGCCTTATTATGAAAATAAATGTAATTGCTTAAAATGGCAAGTTACGGTACACCTATATGCTCAGACTTGGAAAGGTGGCCATATTTGTGAGTGAACACAAGCAATATACAAAAACGTATGGATAGACTTCTGGCCAAGATGGAGGCAAAGGTGGATGCACTGTGCCTCCTTGCACAACCAAAATTAAGGACAACAAAGATTTAGAAATAAGAAAACAACAGAACTGATAGAAAATTGAACTATACGGAAGTCTGGCAACCATTCATCCAGACTGGTAAGAGAGGCGGAGTCATGGCAGGAAAGAGTGGAGGTTGGTGGACGGGCACCCAGAAGGTGGCTGGCAGACCCCAGGTGCACAGGTGGGGTGCACCAGTGGACCCCGGGCACAGGGTGGCAACGGTGCAGACCCAGTGAGGCCGTGCAAGGTAGCTGCCTGACCAGGCGGTCCCACATTTGCATTTAGATAATTCAGGCTAAGGGTAAGCGGCAGAAAGGACTGGACTCAGAGAGAGAGTAGAACAAGTGCCATTGTTCCCTCTCGGACCCCGCCCCCACATATAGCATCACAACCTAGTGACTGGGCTGCTCCACCCTGCAGAACACCTAAGGCTCCGCCCCTTATTGCATAACAGCCGTGACCAGCCCCAAAAATAAAACAAAACCAAAAAAATGGCTCAAACGGGAGAAAAGATCAAAGCCCCAGAACCAATTCATCTAAGCAACCAAGAGATAGGCAACTTATCGGATGCAAAGTTCAAAGCCCTAGTGATCAGGATGCTCACAGAATTGGTTGATTTTGCTCACAAATTAGATGAACAAATGAAGGCTACAATAAGTAAAATGAAGGAAAACGCACAGGGAACCAATAGTGATGGGAGGAAAACTGGGACTCAAATCAATGGAGTGGACCAGAAGGAAGAAAGAAACAACCAAACAGAAAACAAGGAAGGAACAAGAATTCAAAAAATTGAGGACAGGCTTAGGAACCTTCAGGATATCTTTAAACGTCCCAACATCCAAATTATAGGGGTACCAGAAGGGGAAGAGGAAGAGCAACAAGTGGAAAACTTATTTGAAAAATAATAAAGGAGAACTTCCCCAATCTGGCAAAGGAAATAGACTTCCAGGAAGTCCAGGAAGCTCAGAGAGTCCCGAAGAAGTTGGACCCAAGGAGGAACACACCAAGGCACATCATAATTACATTAGCCAAGATTAAAACGAAGGAGGGACTTCTAAAAGCAGCAAGGGATAAGGGGACAGTCACCTACAAAGGAGTTCCCATCAGACTGTCAGCGGATTTCTCAAAAGAGACCTTCCAGGCAAGAAGGGGCTGGAAAGAGATATTCAAGTCATGAAAGGCAAGGACCTACATCCAAGATTGCTCTATCCAGCGAAGCTGTCATTCAGAATGGAAGGGCAGATGAAGCGCTTCTCAGATAAGGTCAAGTTAAAGGAGTTCATCATCACCAAGCCCTTATTATATGAAATGTTAAAGGGACTTATCTAAGAAAAAGAAGATCAAAAATATGAACAGTAAAAAGACAGCAAACTCACAGATATTAACAACCACACCTAAAACAAAAGCCAACTAAGCCAACACCTAGACCAGGAGCAGAAACACAGAAATGGAGATCACATGGAGGGTTGGCAACAGGGGAGTGGGAGGAGGAGATAGGGGGAAAAGGTACAGAGAATAAATAGCAAGATGGTGGGTAGAAAATAGACAGGGGGAGGGCAAGAATAGTGTGGGAAATGTAGAAGCTAAAGAACTTATGACACATGGACATGAACTAAAGGGTGGGAATGTGGGTGGGAGGGGGTGTGCAGTGTGGAGGGGAATGATGGCGGAGAAATGGGACAACTGTAATAGCATAATAAAATATATTTTTAAAAAATATAAATAAATAAATAAACAAATACAGTAAACCTTTAAAAAAAAAAAGACCTGGGTTCAAGTTTTAAAAGCTCATTAAACCTCTGAGGCTTGGACTTCTCACCTGTAAAATGGGTTGAAACATTTAGCTTAAAGAGATATTGGGGCTTACTAAATGAAAGCAGTTATGTCAAAGTACTTTGCAAATGGTAAAGTGGTTTAAATATCAGGGTGATCCCTGGCTAGTGTGGCTTAGTGGATTGAGTAGTCGGTCTGCGAACCAAAGGGTCACCAGTTCAATTCCCAGTCAGGGCACATGCCTGGGTTGTAGGCCAGGTCCCCAGTAGGGGATCGTGAGAGGCAATCACACATTCACGTTTCTATCCCTCTCTGTCTTCCTCCCTTCCCCTTTCTCTAAAAATAAATAAATAAAATCTTTTTAAAAAATTAGGGTGGTATTACTGCTTGGTATGGCAAAGCCCTAGGCTGAAAATTGGAAAAACAAGGGCTAACACTACAAAGTCCTAAGGGAAAGAGAGACAAATGGGAACTGATGAGACGTATCAACAGTTAGAATGTGTGGAGTCAATTTGGACCCTGATTCAAACTGTTAAATATATTTATGAGAATCAGGAAAATTTAAATACTGTTGTATATAACATTATATTAAGGAGCTATTTTTACTTTTTAGCTATAATAATTGCATTATGGCTGTGGGTTTCTTCAATCATTGTGTTCTAGAGATACATATGGAAATATTTATGGATGAAATTATGTGATGCTTGATTAGCTCTAAATAATTCACAAAGCTGAGAGGATGGAGAATGAGTAGAGGTATAGATGAAACAACACTAGCTGTTGAAGTTGGGTGACAGTATAAAGCGTTTTAAAGTATGATTTTTTTCTAATTTTACATATGCTTGAAATGTAACAGAGTCAAAATTTTTGTAAAAGATGAGGAGTGGGTGTCACCTTCCTATGTCTAGAAGTTGATCTGAAGTCCACTGCGGTGGTGACACTGAGTGCTGCAGAGGGCTTTCCACAAGCAGCCCACGCTGCCCTGCACAAGCACTGGAGGTCAGTAGTGCTTTCACTGGTCAGCAGGTGGGGCTGACAACCAAATACCAAGATCAGAATGCAGTCCTATTTATCAAAGGAAGGCACTGTGCGTGGTGGGACTGGTGGGGGTGAGGCAGTAATGGGATGGGCTCCTCTAGAAAGTAAAGAAAATTTGGGTACAAAATACAAATAGCAGCTAATAATATAATTAAATATCCAACTGGAACTGCTTTTAATTGGCATAATACTGTCACCAAGATTTCATGCCAGCATTTAGACTTCAAATGTAAATTAATGAATGGATTAATACCTTTCTAGGCTCATCCTTTAATGCTATTTTAGAAAAGTGCCATTGTAAGCAGCAGCCTACGATATAGTATACATATCCCAATAGATCGGCTGCAGTGCTCTTAATAAAATTAAACACACAGAATTAAGCTGCCTCTAAAAGTTGACCTGTTAACGTGAAGGGAAAGTAAAAAGTCCTCTAGCAAAAGCTTTATTTATGTTTCCAGCAGCTGAATTTTCACTAGTCTTGCTTTTGCTTGGGATCACCTGACAGAGTGGGCAAGAGTGACCTTCCACCCTTACTCCAAGGTCTGCCCTGGTTGCTTCCCCTCAAGGGGAACCAGGATGATGTCATTCAGTTGTCTTACTTTTTGAGATTGCCTTATGGAGGACCAAAACACCATCCCTTTAGCCCCATCAGAAAACCTGAATGGGATGAATCAAGTGAGGCATTTCTTAGCCTTCCCCTGCCAAGGGTCTCTGGTCCACTTCTCATTACCCTCCTACCCCCCTGCAAGGGCTTTCTCCAAAAACCAGAAAATCCAACCCCCAACCCCCGAGTCTAAAGAAAAAGGTTCTAGTCCTAGCCCTGCCACTAATAAGGAGAAATCTTAAAGCCTATCTGTGAAGTGAGAAGATTACATGGTTGGTTTGCTAAGACCCTTATCACTGTTGAGCTTCTCCTTAACTAAGAAGAAAGCATCAGGCCATGACAGATGGGTTTTCCTTTGAATTTCTTAGCACAAGTAATTAAGGAACCCCCCCCCCAAAAAAAATCGGAGGATCTTCAAATCCTTTTAAGACCACCTAATTTAGGCCTGGCTAGGGGAGGAGACCAGGGCTGCAAGAAAACCTAACTGCCACAGTGACATCTAATCATTCCACCCAAAGTGACAAGAACCCAAAAGGGTAAGAGGCGAAGGAGGAGGGGAAGAAATCAAGGTGCTGGGGCTCTCCTGGGTCCATCCCATTACCTCCAATGTGAGCTGGATTCTGGTGCCATGACCTCTGCCCCTGCACATGTCCACATCCTACTACTGAGAAACAGCGTGCGAACTAAGTGGAAAGGCCTGATACATCGTACAATCTAAAATGCTGGCTTTCATGGATGAGGGCCAGTGTTTCACACAAATTTAAAATAATCCTAAAATGACCTCAAATAAACTATCAAATCATCTGTTTATGACAGAACATAACATACCAATTCGGTCATTCTTGTGACAGAGTAGGTCTTTTTAGGTGAGATTTGTGATCATCACAAGAGATAGATTCCAGGCTTCTATGTTGTTAAAATAGGCTTAGCACTCTCAAGTCACTATCCTCTCTTAGCAAGACATGCCTACTGGCTGCACTCAGGAGAAACAAACAGACTGAAGATAAGAAAGAACAATAGCCCATCCAACTTGGTACTCATGCTTCTTACCCACATATTCTGATAGGAAGACGACAAAGAACGGAGTGACCAGGTCATTAATTCCCTGGACATACCCACTGGCAGGGTGTCGGATGGCCCAAATAAATAGAATTCTTTCGAAGATCTAGGAAAGAAGGAAAGAAGACATAACTGTTAAATTATGGGGATACACTCCCTCCCTCCATTTACCTGCCTTATACTTCATCTCATGGTTGCTGTAAAATTTTTAGGAAAAATTTTTAAATACTATGAGATGAAGTATAGAAATATAAAGTTTAAGGTACCAATTATTTTTAAGCAGAAGTACATACTTCTTGCCCTTTATCTTTTCAGTATCTAGCCACTCTAAGATAAGATTAGGAAAAGGATGGCGACACCATGCCTCAGAAAAGGTTTGCAATGCAAGTCACTGATTCAAGATGTCATTTGAAGACACTGTTTCTCTAGTTCCAGGAGCAAGTATCAAACAGCCAAATTCTGGTACTTTTGCTAAATCTCTTTTTTGTCATTACAGGATGGAGATAGGAAATACCTTCTCTACCACCTGCTCCTTTCTCCCTGCTGAAATAGAAGAAGATGCAGTGACAGACGATAAATACAGGAAGTCACTTCATATATCAGGATGCAACCCATACATCTGCTGGGGATAGCAAGTCAAGTAAACCAAATCCTATGGACTCCTGCAGCTGGGAATCTGAGAAAAGAGAAATCAGCCAGGGCCTCCATGGAAAAACTTCTGTGGTTATATATATTAGCCACAAGGGGCCAGAGGCTTAGAATGGGGAGAAAGAAGAGCTCTTTACGGTCCCTTTGCAGAGTCTGGTCCTGTCCCATTCAGCTACACGCCCCATTGCTTTCATTAGGCACTCTGAGCTTTTCTCCCACTGCCTGGCTTCATCCCACTGACCACAACTCCTGGGCTTGACATGGACTGCTCATGTCTCTGTGAACCACGCAGAGGGTGAAAGAGGTGTTGGTGGTGTGCAGAGGGACAGGAATAACAAGGCCACCATAGCACATGATCTTGCAGAGCCCTAGACTGTCGGCTCTGAGGGCAGAATGAAGAGGCCCTCTCAGAGGTCAGGTGGAGAAAAAGAAAAGCTCCCAGGGAGAACAGTAAAAAGGAAATGGTTGTATGGTTTTGGAGTCGATTAGCTAGTATAGGAGTGAAGAGGAGAATCTAAAGACACAATAAAGGACATTCCCAGCCCTTCCAGCTGGCAAAGCACTGAGAAACATTCCCACTGTCAACACTCCTGTGCTTCCAGGCCGTGAGAACACAGCCATCTAGAAGGGGCTGACCTCTCTGCCTCCACTAGACTTGCCCACTTGTTCTCTGGGGCTGAGAAAGGGCAGAGTATCCCCATTTGTGTTAGACTCAACCCTGTAATAGGGGCTTGCCTACATTCTTTCCTCTCTCTACTAAATGACCCTCCCTCCCTTGAAACTGTAGGTCTAGCTTGACCTAGACCTACCAAGTTCAGGAACTCCCAAGGATTCTCTACAACCACTCTGTCTCCTCACACCTCCTGTGGCCTGTGTCTGTCTAGATATCTCTGTTAAAAGTTCCCTCAGGTCAGTCCTGAAGGACTTACCAGGGCCTCTATTCCACACCCTCAACCCCTTGTGGATATGCAAATCCTTGGTGACTGGCTCTAACAATAGCTACCAGCTAGCCATTCACAATCAGGGCCTGCAATAAACGCTCTGTAGTAAGGATGGGGTGGTGCAGACACATGCTGTACAAGTGAAGATGACAAAGAGATGGAAACTGAACAGGACCAAACCTGGTTACCACTGGAGACCATGGAATCTTCACTACAGGAAAAAAGTCTGGGATAATCTGGCCTCACAGAGAAGAGAGGAGAGGATAGTACCTGAGGGCTTTTCTACACTTCTTCTACCAGTGTGAGTAACTCTGACTTTCTATGTAGTTAATGCTGAAGTACCCTTCAGGTTTGCAAAGCAAGTCTTTCAATATTCAGAGTTACTCAGTTCTCTGCTCCTTAGTTAGCATTTTGCTCTGTTTAAGGGGACTATAGCCTACTAGACAGAGCAGAGATTTGAGAAAAATTGAAAAAGCTACAGTTTGATTTTCCATCTTTGTATTCAGGTTTCCACTATTAGGAGAAGCCTTTTAAACAAACTACTTTCCCTGTGTCTAAGTTTAGAGTAAGCATGCACAGGCAGAAGTATCTGAACATCCCCAGGTTAAAGTAAGGAATGAGCAAGGCTGGGTCAGCAGTAGGAAACTGTATGGAGACACACAGGGATCCTGAATGGGTTGGTAGCTTCCTCTAAGCTTACTCATATAGGTAAAGTAATGGTGTCACCCTCAAATCTTTATGCTATTGGTGAGTCATGAGGGATCCCACCAGTAGAGACATCTACAATTAAACACAATTATGAACATAAAGTCCATACAAATTATTTTGAGCATGTTTACCTCATCCCTCCCTATTATGAGGATACCTGCAAGTGCAATTCAAAGATCATTTAAACCCAGTGCCCTAGCGACTGCGAAGCTGGAAAAGCAATGCTTATGCTCCACGAGTCTATAGTTACTGCTTGGGTAAAAGGTAATAGTCCCACTGAGACCTTCCATGTGCTACACTACTTTGTTAGGTCTCAAAGTGTCACTACGAATTCAATTTCTGGGCATACACCCCAAATTTAAAACAGGGACTCAAACAGATGTTTGCCTGCCCATGTTTACAGAAGCATTATTCACAACACCCAAAGGTGGAAGCAACCCCTCTGTCCACTGACAGATGCCTCGGTCAGCAGTATGCATTACACACACATTCAGTGTAACATGATTCCGACTGAAAAAGGAAGGAGATTCTGACCCATGCTATAACATGGATGAACCCTGAAGATATTTGTGCTAAGTGAAATAAGCTAGACACAAAAGAACAAATATTGTATGATCCCACTTATTTGAGATACCCACAGTAGTCAAAGTCATAGAGAAAGAAAGTAGAATGGTAGTTGCTAGGGAATAAATAGTTATTGTTTAATGTACTTAATATCACTGAACTGTGTACTTAAAGTTGGTTAAAATGATGTATTTTGTTACACATATTGACAACAATTTTTTAAAAATCATTACCCCAACATGATAAAGTACAGGAAACACAGGTCTAGGAATTCTAAGATGTGGGCTCTAGTCTTCATTCTGTCACCAGATATTCTAAAGACTCTGGGCAAGTCCCTTAGACTATCAGCAGTACTCTGCCCACAGGTTTGTTATGAAGATCAAATGAGAATGCACAGGAAAGGGCTCTGAAGGGACCAAAGCTCCACAGCTGCATACGGGTATTATCACAATGCGATGTAAACCTGCTTGTGGCTGGAGAGAGGCTCCAGCACTCATCCACGCAGAAAGGTGCCACACAGGTAGAGGGGAGAAGGGCCAAGAATGTTAAGTACTTCCCTCACCTCCTGTACAAGTGGTTGCTGGAACAATGGAATGAGAGGATTCGTCCTTGGAATGTCAATGTGGATCTGAAAAAGAGAAGCCATGGCCAAAAACACAAATGCAACACTGTTCTCTTGAGAAGTTATTTTCTTAGTAAGAACTAGGATTAAGGGAGTAAGAGTGAGAGCACAATTTATCTTCAGAAAGAACTGACATACAAAAAAATAGTCTGTCCATCCGGAATACGTTTCCATGATAGCAACAGCTTATTGAACAGCAAGGAAATCTCCCCACAAAAACCACTTATCTCAAAAAGCAACAGGCTTCACAACCTTAGAGAATCGCCTGTTTTTCCCTATTGGTCTGAAGTCTGTTTCACTCTGAGCTGGTACCTCTTTAATAGGTATGATCAAAATGTGTACCCCTCTTTCCAATCTTACTCATCAGTAGTTTCCAGGAACTAAAAGAGCTCTGAAAGCTACAAAAACGTGCCAGAATGAGGAACCAATAAGGTCCTGCTCATGAAGTCATGATGCATAAAAAGGGGGAAACTCCAGGGGGAGCTGACCTTCAGTAACTGGCACCGAAAGTTCTAACTTCTGTTACCAAATAGGTCACTACAGTTGGTTTTGGCTTCGCAATTCCCCAAGTCTAACAATCGCAAGGCCTGCATCAGCAGAAGCAGAGAGTACTTCAGTTCTTAGGGACTGCTGCAGACAGCTGCCTCTCCCAGCCTTCCCCTCTTCTGCAACCACTAGACTCCTCTTCTCCCCCGACCCTGAACCATCTTCCCGCAGACTGTGGGGGCCACTATTTGTAATGATGGAACACTCTCTGCCAAGGCTGCTGATGGTGACAGCTCCTGCAGGCAGACCAACAGACATGGGAGCTGAACAGGCACTGGTGTCACAATCCTGAGGGACTGGACCGCTCCTGAGTGAACACATCTTGCATCTTGTGCCCCCTACTCTTACTACTCACAGTGAGGTCTGTGGAACACAGTGTTGCCATCACCTGGGGCTCATTAGATGTGAAGGTCTCACCCCAGACCTACTGAATTAGAGTCCGCATTTTATCACAATCCCTAAGGTAAGATTTCATCAAAATCCTAGGTGATCTGTATGTACATTAAATTTGAGAATCACCGCCACTGCCAGGAGGAAAAAATCTATTTTAAATGGCTAAATTAGAGCTACTGAATTAGAAAGAGGGAATTAGAAAGAGAGTAGGTACTCTCAGAAATAAATTTAATTCCTAACCAGCACACCATAGACTAAAGACTTGGAAAACCTGTACCTGATAGTACTCCCAGGAGACATACCTTAAGATTATATGACAAGTAAGCAAAAGGACAGCAGGTGATCACTGTACCTGTCTGTATGTATCCTGGTGATGTTCCTCATTTCGAGAGTCATAATACTGCTCAATGAAGCCAAAATATTCTTCCCGCTTCCGCTGCAGGGTCAACTTCCTCCTCTCCTTGTTGGCTGGGAGATAGCCCTATAGACAGGACTGCTAGTCAGATGAGGACAGATAATGGTTGGATGAATCCTTAATTTTTATTTCAGCCTGAGCAGTGGCTTGGAAACTATGAAAGGAATGGAAGGAAAACTGCCCAGAGAACAAGGGTAGATCCCTTTTTGGTTTTGGCCACCCAGAGTCTGCCCTCTCCTCATTCAATGAGATCCACATGTGGGTAAATGAACCAGTGTTCCCAGGGATATGTACTCTTGTAGCCTTATGCTGTGCTTGGAGCTTGTACTGCTGGTGAGCACCCTGGAGCTCCCACAGCTGACACATAAAGCAGTGAATGTAGGTCAGTTGGAGGAAAGTAGACTCAAGTCAAAACCTCTGAAGGCTGTGTGTGTGCAAGGCAATACTTCTGAGAATCACAGGAGATGCCTGTCTTTACAGCACATTTCAGTGATGAGCCACATAAGTGTGTGCTGGTTACCCCTTCTTTGCCACGATAACACTCAGAATTACTAGCATGGGAAGGTGAATGGAATCTGTGACATAGCAGCTGCAACATCCACACACACAACTTCTGGCAGCAGCCCTCTCCTCACCAAAGCTCCAGGCCAAATTTCATTCTTGTCCCTCATCTAGATCCCACTCTCAATTCTTACATCTCCTGTTCTTCTGTTATCACCAAATCTACTCTTCATAGCATTCAAACTTATTAGAAGTGGCAGAAGCAATGATTCACGGTTGCGCGATTGAGGGTGGGGAGCAGTCAGGAGACAGACCCTTCCTCTCATGAACATTTATGCAATATATTCCACAGTAAGTACTTGTGGGCAGAGACTGTGGTTGATTCATTTTTGTATACCCTCCCAGCACCTGGCACCGTGCCTGGCAAACAGCAGGTCCTCAATAAACCCTTGCTAGGTGAATGAATGAATTTTACAGGCCCAGAAAATCCAAATATTCCTATCACAGTGGCTAGACAGCGCTCTACACTCAATGAAAGTGGGACTATGAAGGCTTTGGAGGGAAACCCATTCATCAACTCTTCACAGTTACAAAACAGGTTTCAACCACTTTGGTTACTCCTACTGAAAAAGGAGTAAAAGCACAGGGACTGTGGGACTTGCCCAAACACGCGCTAGGACCACTGCACCATTCTCTGGCGTTGAGAATGTGAGACTGTCACTATGGGAACCAACTCATGCTCTTCTACACGTGTAGGAATAAACTCTCCAGAATGTGTTTCTTTATGCACAGAAATAGGACTATGGTCCCACAGATGTGCCATATCCAGTAGGACTAGAGAAGTCTATGGAGTAAGACTAATGTGCTGAAACTAACCTCATCAGGTAAGAAGGGCTGTGTGAGGCTCATGCTTCTATACACAGTGGGTAGAACTCACCGACAGGAGTCTCCAGGTTACAGGTCGAACCTCCCTGGGAACCCCTGGCCAGCTACACTTTCTCAGTTCATCTGAAAACAGATAACAGCCTCATTGGATTTAGCTCTTCTTAAAACCTAAAACAAGCCTCAGCCAGCCCTGCCTGACGCCTCCCACCATTCAAGTAAGATGATCACCACCATCACTATCACCACAACCACCACCACCAGCTACTGACAAGCACAGGGGTAAAGCCCAAAACAACAGCCCTGAGCAGCATAGTGCCAAGGACACAGCTCTGCAGTAGGGATCTAGTCAGCTAGAGATTAGAGTTAGAGGGGAAGAGAAAGACCAGTAGGTGTGGATTTCAATAGAGTTGCCTTGAGATGGGGAGACCAAAGCCAGAATAATTGCACTATGGTCTACAGGCCACAGAATCCAGTCCCACCTAATTTGGTCCCTAATTTCTAGTAACATACTTCTGACTTAATACCTGCATGTCACTGCAATGGGCACCAGATCAGGAGATGCTGGAAAAGTAAAAGAAGGAAGAATAAAGAGCAGTAGCTTCCAGGTCTCTGAGAATTCCAGTCACCAAGAAGTTCTATCTTGCCCAGAGCTTATGGGAACTCACCTAAGTCAGTGTTGTGGCTGGAGAGAAGCTGACGGAATTTTTCGAGGCGGGTTTTCTCTCGGACAGTCATTGGGGGTGCCCCAGAAGCATTCTGGTCCGAGATCCGGGCAACAAGGGGGATGATGGGTCGAAGAGGAAGTGACTGCTGTTTGTGGAGTGCATTCCTCAGGCATGTATCACCTGAGATAATATGAAAGAGAAAGAAACAGGCTGTGTGAAGAGCATGGACTCTGAGAAACTTTAAACCTGTTTAGTACCGTCTCCTCCACAAGCCATAGCTGCATGGCTTGTGGGCTGCTGGAGGTGTCCAGCTGAGGGGCAGCAGGGGATGGAAACCCAGCTGTGCTCCACTCTTCCCCCTGGAGGACAGGCTGTGTTTTTTTATCACACATACAAGGCACCTTATGTGCTAACAGAGACTTGGGATGCTGAAGCAACTTTGAGAACTTTTTTGGTGCCTCCAGAGGACAATCAAATGTTTTCTTTCTACCCCAACCTGGAACTCTACTTGGGGCCTAATAATGAGTTTGGGGGCAAGATACTCTGAGGCCACATTCACCTTCTCTGTCCACGTCACAGAGCACACAGGGAACAACACTATAAAGCATGCTGCAATATCAGGAGGTGGCTGTGCTCCTGAAGCCCCAGTCCCACTCAACTGCCCCAAAAGCTGGGAAGGTCAGTATCCCTGGCCCAACTCTAACCCGTTCTTGGCCCATAGTGCGGCCTGCACAGAGTGAGAAGCCCTGGCCTACAGCAATCCTACTTTTGGTGGCTGCAATTCCTTTGTGCTCCACATGTTTTACCAAATGAACCTGCTTTTGATTCTGCTGGGATATAACTAAATAACAGGAACACAGATACAAGCTGAACTCTATATCTGGTTCTAGACATTTCTACATTAGATGGCAAGGTAGGAGAAATGAGCAGTATAGGATTAATATTTATTGAGTGCTAGTCACATTTACATATTTCTCCTTTGATCCTTACAACACGTGGTGGGAATTTATTGATTTATTACTCTTTTACAGATGAGGAAACTAGAGCTCAGAAAGGTTAACCAATTTGCAAGGGAGAGCCAAGAAGCCACCCTAGATCGTTCTGACTCCAAAACCCTTATTTATTTTGGTACTAAATAAAACTTGGTTTTCAATTCTGACTGTCCTTTCATGACCGTTACATATTCTTTATATATCAGAGCCTTAAAAAGTATTAGTCACAACAAGAATTAAACAGTGACTACAAGCACAACCAGAGGTTTACAGAAACAAGTGCCACAGGGTACTTGGCTGGGAAGCCTCGTGTAACACGAGGCCTAGAAAATGCAGAGCACACACTGCAGCACTGAGGCCCACATGCACGTCTGATGGCAGTGATTAACAGACTGCTGCTCGCAGGAGAGAACCTCACAAAGGGAAGGCTCTGGGTGATCCTGGCTGCACAAGGGGCAGCTCAGCTCACAGGGATCATGGAGGGGTCTTCCTCCCACTGGAGACTCTCAGTCACAGTGCACAGATGCTGTTTGTAGCTGTGGCCCCTGGTCAATCAACACCAAACGCCTATCTGTGCATGGCACCAGAGGTTCAAGCTGGGGCCCGAGCCAGGGATAGGAAGTGACTGTGGAATGATTTCAAAGGCCTTCCAACCTAATTTCATGACCACACGCTTGGTCTGAAGCTGTGAAAGAAGTTCTCTTAGAACACAAGCCAAGACATATACTAGGCTCTGACATTCTTCTGCTTCCTTTTCACCCTTCACCAGGCAGTTGTTTTAACTTTCTTTAGAATGATGGCACTTTCCTCTCCAGCTCAGAATAATTGGCTTCCAAAAAACCCTTTAGGGCAACATTTAATACAGCAATGCATGTTTAAAAGTATACACTGACAGTCCCCAAATATCTGATAAAGCCATCGTCACCTCAACTAGTTATGGGAGTCTCCTGAAGAGACACAGCAAAGGATCTCCTCCTGCTCCCCTGACCTGACAGGCAGGGAGCTGTGATGCAGGGCCTTCAGATACATGTTGCTCCGTGCCTCAGGAACAGGGGAGACCACCTTATGCTAGCCGCTGTTCCTCACGGCTGAGGAGGCCAACCAACAGTACCAAACATTTGTGGAATTCAGCTAACAACCTTAAATATATGAGTCAATATTCTTTAACCTGACCAGGGCTAAAGCAATGTGAAACAAACTACAAAAGTGTGGACCTCAGCACAGGGAAAGAAAGAAGAGATTTTCAGGCAACACCTGAGTGTCAGGAGGTAAAGCCCCAGGTTGCAGGGTCAGGCAGCCATCAAGGTGGGAGAAGCAAGTACAGCTTATGACCAGTTAGGCTCACTGATGTCATACCTTAGCCTTGAACTTGCTTGTTTACCATCCAATGGAAAAATCTGAGTGATGCCCTAAAGAAAAAATGTTTTTATGTAAAATGCACTCTGTTGGAAAGGCAGAGGCTATGGAGGGAACGGGATGGACTTACTGGAATTTCTGGACAGCTGGGCATCACTGCTGGACTTTATGACCTTGTAGCTGGCAGGAACGTCAGACGTTGTTGACTGGGACCGTTCTGGTTTCACCCTCAACTTGCTGTGGTTTTCCAGGACTTGGGCTGCAGTTGCCAAAGCAACTTTTGAGTTCAGAGTTTGGAAAGAAGGGGAGGAAAAGTCCTCTTCCTCATCATCGCCAATGTCCCAAGCATCACTGGTATTCCGGGCAAACTCATGAAAACTGGAGGCCTTCTTATTCTTCAGAGGAACTGTGTTGACTTTTGATCGTTCTTTAATGAAGCTTTAAGAAAGGAAACACCATTACCAAAGAATGATCTGACACATCTCACCAATTGTTTAATGTGCTATTAGCATTATTACAAACTTCTCATACACAATCATTATTATCTTCAAACAAAAACCACCCATTATCTATTCCTCATCCAGATGCATCTAGACCAGCCCTGTGCTGTAGACAGATGTAGCAAGACAGCAACACTAGCCAACTGTTCCATGTGCTCCTCTATACTTCCCAGTTACCAGGCACTTAGGCGAGTCCAGATGACTAGCTCTGGCTGATGGGCTGAGAAGTGAGACAATTACTTCCAAGTCCAAGTATAAAAGAAAAGGTGTGAGTTCTCTCTAAACTTTCTTCTACTGTGGTAATTGATGAGGATCCAGAGGGTGATGCCTCCCACAGCCTGGGTAACAGGTGAGCACTGGAACAGGTGAGCACTAGAGTGCCCTCCACTACCATCCGAGCCCACTCTAGACATGTAGCATGAGCATGAAACAAACCTTTGTGTGTCAATCCATCGACATTTCAGACTTAACCTGTTATGGCAACATAACCTCAACTACTCCTTAGGCCACAAACTACTGGTAGAACAAGCAGTAACTTTAGTTAGACCAGATGTAGCATTAAACATCGAGTTCCAAAATGAACAAGTCGTCCTTTTTTGTGCTGTTCAAGCCCTTCTGCTGGCTGTGAGGAGACAGTCTCAGTTTGGTGCCACTCTGTCTTTAAGACTATTTTTTAACAAAGTAAGCAACATATTTGTAAGCAATAGGACCTGGCTTAGAATTTAATTAATACGATTTTAGTTTTTCACTTTTTTTTTTTTTAAGGTTACTTTCTGTTTTTGTCAAATGATATTGGTTTTTCATTTATAGAAGTGATAAGGTTTATTTTTAAAAATAAATCTGTGTAAATAAAATGAGATTTAAAAAATGTACTTATAGTTTATTTCTGGGCTTTCTATTCTATTCCATTGATTCATGCATCTGTTTTTATGCCAGTATCAGGCTGTTTTAACTAGTATGGCCTTATAGTATAGTTTGATATTAGGTAGTGCAATTCTTCCAACTTTGTTCTTCTCATGATTGCTGTTGCTATGTGGGGCCTTTTGTGGTTCCACATAAATTTTTGAAATATTTGTTCTAGTTCTGTGAAATATGTCATTGGAATCTTGATAGCAATTGCACTGAATCTACAGATTGCTTTGGGTAGTATGGACATTTTAATGATGTGAATTATTCCTAACCATGAAAACTGTATGTGCTTCCTCTTATTTTTATCTTCTTCAATTTCTTTCTTCAGTGTCTTATAATTTCCCGAGTACAAGTCTTTTACACCCTTGGTTAGGTTTATTCCTAGGTATTTTATTATTTTTGAAGCAATCGTGAATGAAATTGTTTTCTTAATTTCCCTTTCTGTTAGTTCATTATTGGCATATAAAAATGCAGCTGAGTTATGGATATTAATTTCGTATCCTGCTACTTTGCTGAATTCATTTATTAGTTGTAGTACTTTCTTGGTGGAATCTTTGGGGTTCTCTACCTATGGTATCATGTCATATACAAATAAAGACAGTTTTACTTCTTCCTTTCCAATTTGGATACTTTTTATTTCTTCTTCTTATCTGATTGCTATGGCTAGGATTTCCAGAAGCAAGCACATACAATAGGCTAAAGATAGCTTATTCAATTAATAGTGTTGGGTAAATTGGACATATATGTGAAAAAAATGAAACTAGACCACCTCCTTACATCACACACAAGGATACATTCAAAATGGATCAAAGACTTAAATATTTGACCTGAAACCATAAAAATCCTAGAAGAAAACATAGGCAGCAAAATTTTGGATGTTGCTCATAGCAATTTTTTATCAGCTATATCTCCCCAGGCAAGGGAAACAAAAGAAAAAATAAAGAAATAGGACTACTTCAAACTAAAAAGTTTTTGCACAGGAAAGGAAATTGTCAACAAAATAAAAAGACAACCCACAGAATGTGAGAACATATTCGTCAATATATTTATGAGGGGTTAATATCCAAAATGCATAAAGAACTTACAAAACTTAATACCAAAAAAAAAAAACCCACAAAACACCAAACAACCCAATTAAAATGAGCAAAGGGCCTGAATAGATACTTCTCCAAAGAAGACATACAGATGGCTAAGAGACATATGAAAAGATGCTCAACATCATTAACCATCAAAGAAATGAAAATTAAAACCACAATGAGATACCATCTCACATCTGTCAGAATGGCTATCATCAATAAATCAATAAACAAAAAGTGCTGGCAAGAATGTAGAGAAAGGAGAACCCTTTTGCAGTGTTGGTAGGGATGCAGACTGGTACAGTCACTGTGGAAAGCAGTATGGAGATACCTCAAAAAATTAAAAATGGATCTGCCTTTTGACCTAGCAGTCCCACTTCTGGGAATACATCTGAAGGAACCCAAAACACCAATTCAAAAGAACATAAGCACCCCTATATTCACTGCATCATTACTTACAATCACCAAGATTTAAAAGCAACCCAAATGTCCATCAATAGATGAGTGGATAAAACAACTATAGGACATTTACACAATGGAATACTACTCAGTCATTAAAAAAAAGAATATTTTACCTTTTGTGACAATATAGATGGACCTGGAGAACATTATGCTAAGTGAAATAAGCCAGTCAGAGAAAGACAAATACCATATGATTTCACACATATGTGGAATCTAATGAACAAACTGAACTAACAAGGAAAATGGGGACAGACTCATAGAGAACAGGATGACAGACTCATAGAGAACAGGACGGCTAGTGGGGGAAGGTTAGGATGTGAAGGGATTGAGAGAAAAGGCCTCATGGACATGGAGAGCTACGTGGTGATTGCTAGCAGGAGGGTGGTATAAGGGAACAAAATGGTAATGGAAAATTACAATACAGTATTACAATACAAAAATACAATAAAGATTAAATTTAAAAATGTATTTAGCAAAATAATAGTACAGAAAATGGCCAAAAAAAGTGAAGATTTGGGGAACACTAGATTAACTCACTGAAGAAAAAGCCTATTCCCAAGAGTTGTGTAGGCCATCCCCACTTCCCTGAACTTCCCTCTTATTCCAGTCCCAGGGGACTGTGTGGTCAGGGCATTTCTAACTCAGTCTTATCTAGCATCCCTCATACCCCAAACAGGGAAGCAGAGGGTATATCCTGGTGTAAATTTATACTTGGGGACTGGGATGCAATGGATAAAAACATTAAAATACCTGCCTGCTTCCCCCAGGAAGGCAGGGCAACTCTAGAGTGAAAAGGCTCTACCAGAGGATCTAAAGTTCCCTCATTGCCAAGAGATGTTTCTTCCTTTGAGTAGAATGTGTGGTCTAATAATCCACCCCATCTCCCTAGATGAGTCCAATCCTTATTCTGAAAGATAGTTGTCATTAACATTGATAAATGCAGACTGGTAACTCATACAGCTCTTCAGAACGTCCCTATAATTAACACCAAAAAAGGAGTAAGATATCACTGAGGAATTATTTTCAAAAACTAGTTTCACACAGAGTGAAGGAAAATACATCATATGAATATAAGAGAGAACATATAATTACAAGAGGTAACAGCTCAAATGTGATGAAAACAAGAAATCAGTGTCCACCCATTAAATTAGCAAAGATTTAAAGATGTATTCTCTTCAGTTGACCAGAGTGTAGCGACACCAGCTCTCTAATATTGCAGGTGCGGGTGTATGTTGTACAACCTTCTGGAAAACAATCTGGAAACATAACCATAAGCCTTAAAATGGTTCAGCATCTTGGCACTCTTTCTCCCAGGAGTAAGCCCGTGCTTTCCCCTTCCCCTTCTTCTTCCCCCAGAGGCAGGAATCTACTAAACTCTAAGGGTCCCCACAAGACTTGCAACCAGGGGAGCAACTGGCAGTGGTCGCTCATCCTGGGCTAACCCCCTGAATCTGTCTCCAAGTCCTCCCTTTGTCCTTCAGTGAGCCAAAGCGACCCCACCTAGGCTCTCCTGTTGCTTCTTCTATCCTAAGCTCTTCCCTGTTTCACTGTCCCCAGCTTTAATAAATGTACTCTCAATCACCACAAGAAAAGGTTCATCTTCTCTGACCATAACAATATAATCAGGAAGTCAAACAAAAATTATATAAAACAGTTACTGGTGTTATTTATTTTGGTTAAAAACTGCAAATAACATAAACATCTAGAAATTGGAAATGATGGGTTAAATTATGGTTCAGCCACCAGATGGAATGTTATACAGTGAAAATCACATCTTGAGGATGATATAAGAAAGTAAAAATTGGAATGAAAATTATATATTTTAATGGTCTATTTTTTAAAAAGTAAATGCACAGAAAAGAACAGGAAGAAAATACATCCAAATGTTAACAGTGCTAATCTCTTGGGCTGTGAAATTACAGGCAATATTTAACTTCATTTTTATACTTCTCTGAATTATTCATGTTTTCTAAACTGAGGATATTATTTTTATTATTCAATGGAAAATGTTTTGTTGGCTTTAGTAAACCCCAAAATAAGAATACTTATAAACCTACTGAAAAAATAATTGGAAATGAAGAGAGCCCAAATCAAAGAAAATAAAACTAAGGCAATGCAGTACAAATATCTGCATGTCAAAAATCCACTTGAGCCAGAAGGCAAATTACTCCTCTGCTGGCCTGCTGGGGCTTCATGTTCTGGACTCATCGCTACGACCGCCTCTCCTCTGTAAAAGAGGCCCAACATCCACAAACTGTAGTACACACTGCAGAAGCTTCACTGTCAAGAACAAATAGACAGATGTATAAGAAAGACCTGTAATCAATAAAATACTGCATAGCAGTACATGGTTATTATTACTGTTTTCCCCTCAGAGGCTAAGCGTAACTAGAGACTGCACATAATGAATCCAATAGCACGATACGGAATACTTCGGATCACAAGGTTTAACTACTGTTTTTTTCTTCTGGTTGATGTTTCCTAAATACCCTCTTGTATTTTCAGAAGTCTTTAAATAAACCATCAAATCAAGAAGCTGAATTTTAACTCAGGTTGAAGAATTGACTGGATGCTGGTGGTCTAACCTTGGGCCCAGCAGATGCACACCCTGGACTGGCTCACAGCTCTCCACCAAGAGACGAGCCTGCTGAGGGTCAGGCGCTAACACGCACTGAGCTTCCTCTACAACTCGAGGAGGTAAATTAGCTGAGTGCTGGGAACGTGTGTGTTTGCTATATATTTCTTTACACCTTTGTATGCATTTGAAGTATTTCAATATATTTTCTGAAGCAGATGAAGATTCAATATAAGTGAACCAGATTACTCAAAGAAAGGGTTTGCAAATAGAAACTGGAAGGACACATTCCCACTCAATGAGGAGGGAAGGCTGTCATTCCCTGTGACAGAAAGACAGGAGAGATTCAAAGCAGATCATTCTGAGGCTGGTAGAAATTACTTTAGGGATACCTACCCCACAAAACCCAAACTCAACTAACCAGTTAATAAAGTCAGCTCTGTCCTGAGAAAAGAGGTCTTTGTGGAGGAAGAGGCTGATATCACCTCGTGCGGTGGGAGTCTGAGGACAGAATGAGAGAGTGAAGGCACCTGGTGCACCACTGAGCAAGAGCAGAAAATCTGGAGACCAGTGACAGTGATGGGAGATTAAGGCTCTGAAGATTTTTCCATGTTTATTAATTTTGTTCTCTTCAATAATATACACTCATATGTACATAATGGTTAACATTTATTGGCTACTTCCTAGATGCCAGACTGTGCTAATATTTACATGTACCCATTTTCTTATTAATGCTAATTCATAACTCTGTAAGTACTATTATTATTATTCCCATTTATAGATGAGGAAACTGAGGCTGACTGAGGTCACAGGCAGGCAGCAAAGTCTGGGCTCAAATCCACCTGACTGCAGAGCCTGCATGCTCTCTAACCACACTGCCTAGAAAAACTGGAAGTGAAGGCTGAGGCCTGGTAGGATCTGCAGCCTGGGAAAAGGAGTCGCCACACAAATTGAGCACAGAACAGCAGAGCTATAACATCTCCAGGTGTACATGGCTGGCAGTCCTAACTTTCTAGTCTTGTAGAAATTAACTTCCTGTCTTCACAGAATAGGCTGTTCATGTCAGTAGCCAGAATGGGAAGTCACATCTAGGGATGTGGTCCTTAGGGGAAAAATGTCCCTCTTCCCTTTTAACCCCAGTAGTCCCAGTTAAAAAACAAAAAATTCAATCCAAGTAATTCTAGTTTGGGGTGCCTCATTTTAACATGGTCCCTACTAAGTGATTCCTAACCCAATACAATAATGCCACAGTGTGACATGAAGTTTAACCAAGATTATTTAAACAGAACCATATCAAAGTTACAACCAAACTGACCTTGGGCAGACATCTTTACCATACCTCCTCACAACTCTATGCCAAATTAGAGTTTAAAAAGCACTTCACAGATACTCATTTAATCCTTACAACAACTCCGTGACCTGAGTCTTACTATTCCTCTTTTATGGATGAGGAAACTAAGGCTCCAAGAGGTTAAGTTATTTGCCCAAGATCATGGAAGTAGCAAGTGGTAAAGAAAAAGGGACTCAGGAAATGCAGGTGAAACTAAAAACTCACAAAAACACAATAAATGGCATATTGAGAGAAACTTAGTTGTTTGCTGAACAATCACTTAAATGTTAACACAAACTCCTACAGGTATTTTGAAAAGGAATGGTTACAGGTTATACTGGTTAGAAAACAAAAGATCAGTCATTCTGTAATTTGACTAATACTACACTGTCTTACTGATACAGCTGTTCACTCAATAGACACGTGACACAAATTTGTTTAGAAAAATAATGTCTGACACTGGTAAGGGATGTGAAGCAAGTGGGGGATTTAGTAACAGTCAAATGAATTCAGTCATCACAATAGCCAGTGTGGCTCTGTGTGAACCAGCCTTATAACTTGGAATGAGGATATCTACTCAGAAAACAATAAATTTAGAAGCTTGTCACGCCATCAAGTCGCTAATAGGGCTGCTCTGCAATAACACTAGTTTTATCTGAGCTATAAAAATTATTGCAGGCAATATTATCACTAATGGTAATAATTTGGCAAATTGAAGTCAATATAAACAAATGGGGAACGACTTACTTGCTCGTGCAGTTTAGATGATTGAAGACCCAATGTAAACTTTCTGCTGTGATGGGGATTAACCACACAGTAATTAATGATGGTCTGAAGTGGAACAATAATCATGCAGCAGGGAAAGTAATAAAAATGTCCCAACAAAGGTATAAAATAAGGGCAATAAATGTTTTATAGTAACAATCTGAAATTATAAAATGGTCCAGAGCAAACCTAGATGTTCCCTGTTGTAGACTATTACTACCAAACCACTATGTGCATGAAATGGGACACAGTCTATTCAGTGACATATATGGTCCTTCCAAATTGCAGAGCTAAGTGATTACCTCTACTGAAAGCATGAATGAAATCCTACTGAATGATCAGTGAAAACAGTCATGGTTTTATATTTTTAACAGGTGGGAAAACAATAGTATATAAAGCTGGTCATGGCAGTTTGGGATATGGTGATATTACAAGACCTGGCTTAAATACAGAGTCAGAGAAAACTCTGTTGTTGACAGGTGCAGGCAAGGCGTGGTGACTTTAACCCAAGCAAAAATGGGATAGTACTCCCACTGCCTTATGTATGGGTAGACAGATTTATATGTGAACCAGAGTTTATCAAAAGTCACTATAAAATATGCTGGCCTGGAGCAATTACCCACCAACAAACCCTGACTGTGAATAAAACTGGCTACAAGGAACTGAATTCTCAACTATGATGCTTAAATTGTAAAGACCATGATGTCAGGGCACTGACCTGGTTGGTGTTTCTGAAATTCTCTTGGTCTTTCCCTCAGGTTATAAGCTAGTTGCTACAGTTTTCAGCATCTCAATTTCACACTACCACATTGAAAAGCAGGAAATGTGAGTGGAGGCAAAAAAACAGGCTTTTTTCACAAAATAATCTCTCTCATCAAAAAAATCTTTCCAAGAATCTTCCCTCAGAGACTTTCTTATGTCTCACGGGCCCAAATTCATGAGGTGAACTCACCATAGACCAGTCACTGGGATTACCAAGGAACTATTATAAAAGGCGTAAACTAATCCTCTAAGTACACCATCACCACATTATCAGCCGAATAAAATTATGTTTATTGAGCAAGGAAGAAGCAGGGCCAGAAGAAACTGTTGGGTAGGTAACCAGTAGTGCCTGCTGTACTAGCCAACTAACTAGATAGTCTGTCATTGGTAAAATCAGGAAATAGAATTCATTCTGCTCCATGGAAACATCACACAAATCTCACAGAAAACATGCTCCCCTTAATAAGAGCTAACACATGGTACAAAGTAAGACACATTAAAGAAAAGCCTGCTGCCTAAGTAAACAAAGGGTTACATTCCTCATTCCATAAATGTTTGCCCAGTGCCTACTACGTGCCACATACTATTCCAGGCACTAACAGTGTAGTGGTGAACAAAACAAAGTCCCTGCCCTCAAAAAGCTTACAGTCTAGTGGTTTAATAAAAAAGTTGTGCATCTTACAGAAAAGAACAGCAGTCATACTTCCAAAGTAAGACTGTACCTTCTACATACTGGCCAAACTGCAAAAAGAATGAGTTGGTAGAATTATAGAAAGTTCACCATACACTGAGCGAAGTTATTTTTAAAATATTAAAATACTGGTAATGCATATTTGATGTACCACTTTTCTAGGTGCTTGAAACACTTCAGTGTACAATACCTTTACCTTCACACTGACTGTGAAGAAAGGGTGGATATTATTACACAGACCCCAGCAGGATGAGAACCTAGGTTTCCTGCACTTCTCAAATCATTCCACTTTCATTACAAACTATAGCTCACAGAAATAAGTCTCTAAGATTAAGCATACCCAAAGATAGAGGTCAAAGTTCTTAGAAAATCTGAGATGAGGACCCATCTCCTCACTGTGGCTGAGTGATGGTCCATTAGTAAAAGTTGTGATAAAATAGTAATTAGGAGTATAGATTTAGTTAGGGTCTCTGCTGTGTTTGAAAATAATTTATTGGAATTTACTAGAGAAACAGCCTCCAGGGAGCTTTTTCACTGTTGTATGGCTGGGTTTCCTTGAGTGTGCCAAAGAGAAAGAGGACCTGAAGAAAGCCAGCCCTACAGCTATATTCTATTTGCCCTAATTCCCAGAGTATAAGTAAAGAAAAGGTGGCAGACCTACCTAGGTTCAAGAGCAATAAGCCCCAGAAACCAGATCTCTTGCTCAAAGGAGTTCCTCAATCATCCAATTCCATGACAATATTTAATCAATAAAGACCTTTTCACCAGGACAGAGAATCCAACACCAAATCCTACATATATCTGCTTCCTATATTGGAAAAAAAAAATCTGTGGAGTTAATTTCCCACTTAGTAACAGACTGTTTAGAGGTAAGATTGATTACTCCAAAAGAGCAGAAGAGAAGGTAGAAAAGGTTAAAGTGGAAACTGTCATTCCAACAAAGCAGGGGAGGGCTTGGGGGTGATGGAAGTACCCACATGAAAAGAAAAACTTCTGGTCAAGATGGCAGCACAGGTAAACACAGCTCATTTCCTTGCCCAACCACATTAAAATTGCAACTAAATTATAGAACAACATTGCTCAGAACCATCAGAAATCAAGTTGAATGGAAATCTAACAACTATGGATTAAAGAAACCACATCCATCCAGGCCGGCAGGAAGGGCAGAGATGCAGAACAGGCTGGTACCACATCCGCATGTGGTAGATAAAATTTCAGGAGGAATATCTCAGGATCGAAGAGTCCCAGGCCTCCAGGCCCCCTAAGCCCAGAGTTCCAGTGCCAGGAAGATAAATCCCGAAAACTTCTGGCTGCAAAAACCAGAGGAGACTGAGTCAATGAAAGAAGCTTCTGGAGTCCCAAGCAGTTCCTCATACAGAACCCACACATGGACTTGCTTAGACTCACTCCCTCTGAGCTCCAGCACTGGGGTAGCAGCTTGAAAGGCACCAGTGGCATACAGGGAGGAATTGAAGTGTCTGGTATCAAGGCAAGACCTGGGGGAAAGCTTTCACCCACAAAGAAAGGTAGGCAGAGGCCTTTTCTGAACCCTCCCCTGACAGAGCCACAGAGCCAGCAAAGTGGCATATCTGAGACTCCATCAACCTGGCCAACACCTTTTGCCCCACCCTGGAGATCCCCTGAGACTGTGCCACTCAACTTACAGGACCACCCAAGCTGTTAATGAAGACTTTTCCACCTGAATTGCTAATCTTGGCTCATGCTTCACAACTTCCTGAATCCTTTCAAACAACAGGAGCTAGCTTCAGTGAGCCTCCAGACCAGATACCTCTTACTAAGTGGCCCCAGGCCGGGCACTAGCAGAAGCCAGCCTAGATTCATAGCTTGGCTTTGCCTGGGAATCTCCAAGACTAGCACAAGTAATAGCCATCTCAGATTGTTTTAGAGCCCAGGCAGGGTGGCTCTGGGCAAAACATGGGTGGGGGCTAAAACTGGCTTGCACCACATGAGAAACCCCAGAGCCTGTACACACAGTGGACAGCTGCAGACCACACTGGAGCACCACCACCCTAACCTTGCACAAGTGATCCTCCATGAAGGGTGGTGATTTGTTGTAAGTGGTCAAGTCAGTCCTTGCAGTTGACTGGCCTGGCTAAATCCCTCCCACTGACCTGCCAACAGCAATCAAAGCTCAACTACAAGAGAAGGGTGTACTAAGGCCACACAATGGGTGCATCTTGAGTACCCGGCTTGGGTGATAGGGGAGACTGTGCCACTGGACCCTATAGAACACCTACTACATTAGGCCACACTGCCAAGACAGGGAGCCATAGCAGCTCTACCTAACACACAGAAACAAACACAAGGAGGATATCAAAATGAGGAGAAAAGAAAAACATGGCCCAAATGAAACAATAGATCAAAACTCCAGAAAAAGAACCAAAGAAAAGGGAGATAAGCAATCTATCAGATGCAGAGTTCAAAACACTAGTTATAAGGATGCTCAAGGAATTGAGTGAGGACTTCTACAGCGTAAAAAGTATCCAGTCAGGAATGAAGGATACACTAATTGAAATAAAGAACAATTTACAGGGAAACAACAGTAGAGTGGATGAATAGAGTAGAGAATCAAATCAATGATTTGGAACATAAGGAAGAATAAAACAACCAATCAGAATAAGAAAAAAAAGAATCCAAAAAAATGAGGATAGGCTAAGGAGCCTCTGGGACAACTTCAAGCATTCCAACATCTGCCTCATAGAGGTTCCAGAAGGAGAAGGGGAAGAGCAAAAAATTAGAAATCCATTTGAAAAAATAATGAAAGAAAACTTCCCTAATTTGGTGAAGGAAATAGACATTCAAGTACAGGATACACAGAGAGTCCCAAACAGGATGGATGCAAAGAGGCTTACTCCAAGACATATTAAAATGTCAAAGGTTAAAGATAAAGAGAGACTCTTAAACGTAGCAAGAGAAAAGAAGTTATTTATCTATAGGAGAGTTCCCATAGGACTGTCAGCTGATTCCTCAAAGAAACTTTACAAGGAATAGTCAAAGTCATGAAAAGCAGGGACCTACAGCCAAGATTGCTCTACCTAGCAAAGCTATCATTCAGAATTAAAAGGGCAGATAAAGAGCTTCCTAGACAAGAAAAAATTAAATTTGATGAGGAGTTCATCCTCATCAAAACATTATTACACAAAATATTAAAGGAACTTATTTAAGAAAAAGAGATCAAAACTATGAACTATAAAATGGCAATAAATACGTATCTTTCAACAATTGAATCTAAAAAACAAACTAAGCAAACAAGAGAAAGACAGAATCATGGATACAGAGAGGCTTTTGATGATTCCCAGATGGGAGAGGGGAGGAGGAGAATGGGTGAAGAGGTGAGGGGATTAAGAAGTATGAATAGTTAGTTACAGAATAGCCACGGGGATATAAATAAAGTACAGCATAGAGGATGGAGTAGCTGAAGAATTTATACATGAACATGAAGGGGATTGACTGAGGAAGTGAGGAGTGCTAGGTGGAGGAGGGGAAAGGGGGGAAAATTAGGACAACTGTAATAACATAATTAACAAAATAAAATTTTGAAAAAGAAAAGAAAACAACTTGACTTACTTTTTTGTGAGCCGAGGGTCCAGAGGAGGGTGCTGTGCTCCATACACAGGCTGGATGCTAAAAGAAAGGAAGAAGTAAATTGTCAGGACACTAAATATGTTTGATGAGTACCATCTACATCACAAAATTGGAAGGGACTTTGGGAAATAGATCACCTCCAAGATCAACTATAAGAAAAAAAAAAAAGTCTGACAACGTTCACCTTCCATGGTGAGGTTTCAGGGCCTTATATATCTGATGTCAGGAAGTCCTATCTGTAAAAAAGGTAGCATGTAAAGATAACAGGTAGCAATGAAAAGCAGAGCTCGCATGTCAGTTCTGGCATCCACTACCTCTATAAACTTGCACCAAATTACCTGACCACTTTGAATCCGTTTTCTCATCTGTTTTTCTGTAAAACGGAAGTACAATATTATCTACCCCAATGGATCACTGGGGCTCAAAGACAATGGAACAACACTACCTATCAAGGAAAGGGGACTCAAGGAACTCTCACACATTGCAAGTTGGGGTATGAAGTAACACAAGCTACTTCAAAAAAATTTGGCCATACCTAGGAAACACAAAATGTATATACCCTAAGACCTAGCATTTTCACTCCCAAATATACACATATGTATACCAGGAGATATATAAAACTGATCATAGCATTTTGGCTCCTTTTAGCCCCAAACCAGAGATAATCCAAGAGTCCATCAACAAAGAAATAAACTGTAATATGTTCATATAATAGAATACTACACAGCAATTTAAATATAAGTGGACCTGCAAGTAACAATGTGAATGAATCTTAGAAATATGATGCTGAGCAAAAAAGCAGTGAAGGATAAAGAAGTAAACACTGTATAATTTCTATTTATATACACCTCAAAAACTGGCAGGGGGTGCAGATTAGATGAAAAAAGGTGGAAAGATCAGCCAAAGAACATATATGCATAGCCCATGGACACAGACAACAGTGTGGTGAGGGACAGAGGGAAGGGAGGGTAGGGTCTGGGTGGAAGTGGGCTTAGTAGGGATGGGGGGATGGGGGACATCTGTAATAATGTCAACAATTTTAAAAAAACAACTTTAAAAAACTGGCAGAATTGATTTCTCTTATTTAGGGATGCATCCATAGTGGTAACACCATAAAGAAAGCAGCGTGACTGACATGAAAGAATGTGGTTGTCTCTGGGGAAGGAGGGAGGTGTGATAAAGAACGCACACATGGGGGCTTGTGTGGGGCTCACTTCTGAGGTGTTCATGTTGTGATTATTCATCAAGTTATCGTACCACACAACTGTTTCATGTACTTTTTTATAATACCACACACACAAAAAGTGACCCAAGAATAATTATATATCAAGCCAAACTGCTGTTTAAGTACAAAGGTAATAAAAAACATATTTTTGCATCTAAGAACTCAGGGAATATGATTACTAGAAGGAAAACTTCAATTAATGAGGTAAATGTAGAAACTATAGCAAAGACTAGTGGAGAGCATTTAATTAATTTAACTTTAAGACAAATCTTAAATGTGAGGTTTTACGGTTGCAGAAGAGAATGTAACAAAAAACAAAGGATCCAATTAAAAAATGGGCAGAGGACCTGAACAGACACTGCTCCAAAGAAGACATACAGATGGCCAAGAGACATATGAAAAGGTGCTGAATATCGCTAATCATCAGAGAACTGCAAATTAAAACCACATGAGCTATCACCTCACACCTGTAAGAATGGGTATCATCAATAAATAACAAACAAGTGTTGGCGAGGATGTGGAGAAAAAGGAACCCTCGTGCACTGTTGGTGGGAAGGCAGACTGATGCAACCACTGTGGAAAGCAGTATGGAGGTTCTTCAAAAAATTTAATGGAACTGTCTTATGACCCAGTGAGTCCACTTCTGGGTACACATCTAAAGAAACCCAAAATACTAGTTCAAAAAGATTTATGTGCACTGCAGCATTATTTACAATAGCCAAGATATACAAGCAACCCAAGTCCCATCAACAGACAAGTGGGTAAAAAAGTTGTGGTACATATATATAATGAAATATTACTTGACCATAAAAATGAATGAAATCTTACCATTTGCAATGGAAGCAGGGATGGACCTAGTCCTAGAGGGTATTATGCTCAACGAAATAGGTCAGAGAGAGAAAGACAAATACCATATGATTCCACTCACATGCAGAATCTAAACAACAAAATTAATGAACTAGCAAGACAGAAAAGACAGGTAGATACAGAAAACAAAGTGATGGTTGCCGGAGGGGAAGGGGCTGGAGGACTGGGTGAAAAAGGTGAAGGGATTAAGAAGTATAAATTGGTAGTTACAGAATAGTTGTGGAGATGTAAAATACAGCATAGGCGATATAGTCAATAATATTTCAATAACTAAGTATGGTGCAAGGTAGGTACTTGAAATACCTGGGGGATCACTTTATAAATTATATGATTATCTAACCACTATGCTATACACCTGAAACTAATATAAAATAATATTAAATGCCAACAGTAATTGAAAAATAAAATTTAAAAAGACATATTGCAATTATATACCAAAAAAAAAGTAAAAATAATGTATTTGGAAAATTACATAAGTACGTACATTGATTTCCTCACCTTTTACTGACAAGGCTCAAAAGACATTGATGGGTGAGAACTCAAGTAATAGAGACATAAGTAGGTTTTAAGATATAAAATAAACCCAAGAAAAATAATATAGCCAAATAAAAGCAGGTGGGAGAGGGCAGGAAATGTAACTACTAATTTCACCATTGTTGCTGTAAGGGAGTCAATGGGTACTATCTGAAGAAATATGGCATAAAGTTGTACTTATAAACATAATCACTAAAATAAAAGGGTAAGCCTTCCAAATTAACAGAACATATACATGCACACCCACCTCCAAAGCGAGTACAGTCCTTATAGTGAAACATTTTTTAAAGAAAATATTAAAAATAGAACTAAGTCCAAATATATTAATCATTCCAATAAATGTCATGGGCTGAACTTACCTATTTAAAAAAAATAATTATCATTAACAAGGGACCGGTCAAATAAATTACAATACAACTGTTAAAAACAACGAAGCAGTTCTATATCCACTGACATGAAACAAACTCTAAAACAGTCATTGAAAAAAGATGCAGAACAGTATGCATAATATGCCAGCATTTCTGTAAAAAACTTTAAAATAAAACATACCCACATATTCAAATGGAATTAGGTCTGTGTCCTTGTAAAGTGGCTCTGAAAGAAGATACAGACACTAGTAGCAAGTGGTTTGAAAGGAACCAGATGACTGGAGGACCAGCAGCAAAGAAATGTAGTTTATACTGCAAACCTTCTGTACCTTTCTGAATTAGTGTCATGCACATCTGTCACCTTTTTAAGAAGTAAATTAACTAATCTTAAGAGGGTTGGGAGGTTCAAATAGGACAATGTGTAAAAAGCCCTTTTACCGCAATTCCTGCTGGGCGATAATACCAGCAGGTAGTGGGGTACATTTGCAAATGTTAGAATGCTACCCAGCACACATTCAGTGCACAAGAAATGGTTTTCTATCTCCCTGCCATTTTTGAAATTTATTCCTTACCCAACATTTATTCCTTACCCAACAATACAAGTTTACCATTTGCCTTATTTGATATAACAGAAGTGATCCTAAAGTTACTTTTAAATAAAAATGCAACCAATTTAATCATTTTCACATTGAGGAACATTCTTGTGCACAGATCTTTAATTATGGATACATCCCCTACCTTTTCAGCTAGAAAAATCTCTACTCCTAAACTTCTCTGTAAACAAACCGTTCCATACACTACTACAGAAATAAAAACAATGCTACTTTAATGTGTTCACAATTTCTTTGGATGAGGAAAAGAGAGAGAAAATAAGAGGGATCAAAAATAATGTGAAAGTTTGACTTACAGAGAAAAGCCTTAGACAAAACAAAAATTAAAATAAACAAAAACACCAAAAGGGCCACAAATTTGTCTTTTAGTATGTGCAAATACGCTCAGATGAGTACACTTGAACTCTCCAAGTTCACAAGCCTCTTTGTAGTACAATATAAAGATCAGAGGGTATATTTCAGGAGGATGTCAACAGGCCAGTTAGGTTACGTGACTGGGTGGAAAAACAAGACCCCTCTTATTTTTAGACCCTTAGATTCTCTCCCTACAACAGTATTACCACTTGCCAGTAATCTCTGCAGCAAAAAAGCAATCTCAATTATGTCGGCTTAAGAGCCAAAGGCCAACAATTACTATCCAGGAAAGAAAATTTAAAACCATAGTGGACTGTTTTTGTTTTTTTTTAAAGATGTCAGCTGAACGTGCTGGCATAGCCAGAAAGGCCAAGATAAATGATGGCCTTCATCTGCAAAGGTATCAGAGCCCAAACAGAATTTGTTAACATATTCTTGAACCAAACAGTGCTTGCTGTATCTGTACCTGGAACATTTTGTATAATTAATCAGTTTATTGAATCTCAAAAAGGACAGGCAGAAGTTAGAAAAGAGAAAACGAGATGATTACAGAGATTAATGAATGCAGAATTAAAGCCTGGAGATTGAGATGCTCTATCTCCTGGCATTCATAATTCACAGATACCATCTCTATTCCTCCCAAAACCAAACTCTGCTCTAGAGCAGGCTGGTCTCTACCCCGCCTTCCAAACATACCTAAGTTACTAAATCAGGCTCTTCTCGCCCTACTCCCTGTTCAAAATTGTATCCATCCTGAAACATTCCCTTCACACTGCATACCCTCTCATTCCCCCACCATTAGACTTTCTCTGACCCTACACCAGCATCCACTAACCCATGCATTCTCTGATTCCCTAAACACATAAATGAGGGCTATATTGTTTTTAAAAAATAGAGTATTTTTTTTAAATAAACTAGATTTAGATCAAAATACAAGGCTCTTTATGTTCAACACCTGCAAAAGCTTTAAGACATTATGGAATTGAAGCTTCAGCAGACCGCTCCCTTCCTTCCTAGGAAGCCATTTTATTGACTCTGGCATTTTTCACCCTCATTTTTTGTTTTCACATTTTTATTTTCTATGTATAGTATTGTTTTGCATGTTTTTAAATCTATATAAATAGCATCACACTGTATATATTACTTTTTTGGCTCTAAATCATAAATACTACCTTAAATATTTCTAATTTCATGGCTAGCTATCTGATCTCCCCAACACAAATTTAAAAAATATTTGTTCCAAAAGGGTATAAAAACCATTTAATTCAAATTTTCAAACACAAAAGTACAGAGAAAACTATAACAAAATCCATGAACACCCATTACTCTGATTTAACAAATATTAACATTTGTCACATTTCTTTTTTAAAGAAATTAAAGCACTAGAGAAACTAGTGAAGTCCCAATGGCAGTCCCCAGCCCTGCTGCCCTTTCTCCCCAGGGGTGACCACTATCCTACAGTGGGGATGAAGTCCTCCCCCTCTGTCTTTACACGTTTACATATGTTCATGTATCCATAAACAACATACAGTACTTTTTAATGTTTTAAAACGTCACATAAAAAACTGCACACTGTACATACTGTTCTACAGCTTGCTTTTCTCACTCAACAATGTGTTTTCACCCAACTCCGCATTTAAGTTTTTCTGATTACGGAAGTAACATATGCTTAGTGGAAAAACCAGAAAGTCACTAACACACAGCATCCTCACCAGGGGAAGCCACAGTGCCAGGCCGGCTTTCAGCTTCTAAAGAGCAGTGCTGGTGCATGTCTTTGTGATCCCCTCAGCACCTGGCAGAGGGCAGCACACCGGCAAACACTTAACAAAACTTACTGAGCGAAGATTGGAAGGCTACAAACCCCAGGTCTGCTTTAAGCTGACTCTTCTTTTGCTAGACCTAAAAACTAGAGGGAAACTCACTACCTCTCAGAGAAATCACATTGTGTACGAAGAGAAAAGATCACATAGGATGTGCTGCGATGGGGGAAAAAAAGGAGCGAACATCCTGGTCAACTTCTGTCATTCTCCTTGATAAAACCAACACCGCAGAATGTATTGACATAGCTTGTTTAGGTAGCTGGAGCAGTGCAAAAAGCTTGGTAGGAAAAATCAACACATAGGTGTTTTGCTTAGCACTGACAAAGGAGCTAAAACAAATATGGGACTAGAGCTACCCAATTTAAAACCAAACGTGTTGGCAACTGATTCAGGTTCACACACTCATTCGATGGAACTCTTCCAGACAGGGGATCTATGCCGTTTTAGTTGAAATTTAGTATATTCACTTACTTTATCAGTAAAACACTTCCAAGCTAAGAACAGGCTTTAACATACCTGCCCAGACAGGCTAGGACCATTATACTGAATCTACAGATTCATTAATTTTATGAAAAGTGACCAAATAACAGAGAAGGTTCCTATATAATTCAAGTGATTAGACACTTTCCTCAACTTCATTCAATGCAAAAAAAGAGTTCCTTGACTTTAACAAACACTTTTGCTTAAAAAGAGGGAGAAGCCCTTCCCAGAAAGATTGGAAATAAGAATGTGGGAAATGAACCAGGCTCTGGTCACACTTGTCTCTCCTATTCCAAGTCTCATCCACACCTTTTCACTGGAGGTGTCCACATCCTTGGACTGGATGAGGTACTTTGACAGAGGGTGTCTAAATCATAGCAAAGATTAGGGAAGGGGGAAGCAGTAGTAGAGAGAGCATGAACCGGAAGTCAAGAAATCTGCAGTGTGATTTGCGGCAAGTCATCACCCTTCTCTGGCCACAGCTTCCTCACCCGCAGTGGTCTTAAGAGTCGATTCTACATAAAATTCTACAGTTTCGTGACAACTCAGATGTTTAGCAGCACCAGCAAGTCACTACTTTCCAAGACAGAAAAGCCTACCAAAAGCTCCTCCCACCTGTCTACTCTAACCTATGAATCATGCCTGGTGTGAGTGGCAGAGCAAAAGAGAAATATCCACTGACACGAGTTGATACTGGTAAGTTAACACCTAATACTCAACCTCAGAACTGGTGAGAGCTTTAGTGTTCACTTAATCCAAACCTCTCATTTCATGGAGAAGGAAACTATGCATAGAGTTTTTAAGGACTTTGCCCTAATACTTGGCTTTTTTCCTAAGGTTATCACACTACAATCTCACCTGAGTACCTAAGTCAGAGCCTGGGAATGACACCTCCTTGCCCCCTCCTTCTCCCTTGCTCCCCAAATCCAATGATTTACCAAGTCCTGTAGATATTCTCAAACTTGACCTCTCCTCACCATTGCCAACATGGCCTCTCCCTTACTGACTGCAGCAGCCCCCTAAACTGTACTCAATCCGATCCCCAGCAGGGGTGGGAACCTCAAGTACTTGGAAATGTAAATGTATGTGGAAAGGGTAATTGTCCCAGTAACTGGTGGCCTTCCTGTCACTTAGTGGGCAAGGGCCAGAGAAGTAAAACATTGTATAGTCCAAGTACAACTCAGAATTCACACACCCAAAACAGCAACTGTGTATCCCCACCCCTAGGTGTTGAAAACACTGATACAAGCCATTTCCTCATGGCAGCCAGAAATAATACTTTTATAAATGCAAATCTGACCGTGTCTCAGCTCCCATCAACCTTCTAACGGCATCCCACTGCTCTTGGGATAAAGATCAAAATCCATAACTTGGCCTATCTTTCCAGCCATGAAGGGCCAGGAAGAATTAGAGACTTTGGATTTGATCCTAACTACAAATGAGAGATCTTTAGAAGGGCAAGGAGAGAAGCAGAAAAACCAATTGAGAGGCTACAGCAGTAGTTTAGGCAAGAGAGGACTTGGACTGATCCATGGTAGTGGAGATAGAAGTGGTGAAAACAGCTCAGATTTGGGACATACTTGAAGAGCCAATAGGACTTGCTGATGAATTGGATGAGGCAGGAAGGGAAAGAGAAGAATCAAAAACATTGGAAGTTTGGGTCTGAGGAACTTGGTGAATGGGAGGCCCATTAAGTGAGATGGAAAGAACAGCTCTGCAGGAATGGACAGATGTGGAAATCAAGAGTTCTGTTTGGATGAGTTAAGTGTGAGATGCATTAATTATTCAAGGTCCATATGGCAAAAGCCCCCAGCACTAGAATTCAGGTTTCTTTCAATCAATTCAGGACTCTTTTCTCAATGGTTCTCAAAGTGCAGCCCCCAGATTAGCAGCAGCAGTATCTCTTGGAAACTTCTTAGAAGCTCAATTTCTCACGTCCTTTCTTACAACTTCTGCATCTGAAACTCTGGAAGTGGGGCCTGGCAATTTGTTTTAACAAGCCCTCCTGGGGACTCACTAAAGTTTGAGAACCATTGCTCAAAACCACATTTCTCATAGCTAAAGAATACCTGACACCACAGCTGTCCCACATTGGGCTTCTTTGTGCCCCCATAAACCTACTGCCTAGTTAATAATAGATGTTTTTTTCCCCCAACTAGTACTCACTGAGGCTCCAGACACCCCACTGCTCAATTTTTTTCTATTCCAGTTTCAGAAACTAAAGCAAGAGGAAGAAACTAAATAGGAGATTCTGTGATTACAACTATCATTTTCAAAACAGCTAATATTATTGAGTACCTCCTATGTACTTTCTATGCATTATCTCATTTAACCCTCCTAACAACCTAATGCGTTAGATACTCTGTTCTTATTTTATAGATGAAGATACTGAGGCATGGAGAGGTTAAGTAACTCACCCAAGGTCACACAGCTAAAAAGTAGCAGAGCTGGGATTTGATACCAGGCAGTCAGGTTCCGGAACTTGCATTTTTTTTTTTTAGATATAATTGACATAAACATTGTGAAAGTTTAAAGTGTTGGCTTGATACATTTATATACTGCAAATGATTACCACCAAAGTGTTAGCTAACACCTCTATCACATAATTAATAAGTCACATAATTATTTCTTTTTTTTTATGGTGAGAACAATTAAGATCTAGTCTCTTAGCAACTTCAAAGTTTTGTTGACTATAATCACTATGCTGTGCATTACACCTCCAGGATTTATTGCTTATCTACTAGCTGCAAGTTTCCACATGGTACATATTGCCTCCTATCTTCCTAGGCCTTTGCACAAGGACTATCTGATGTATTAAGTAGATTGGACTCTTGTGAATAACTGGGAGAACTTAAAAGAATGTTTAATTCCATCAAGTTACCATATGATCCACCAATTCCACTACTATATATACTCAAAAGAATGAGAGACATACATCCACACAAAAACCTGCCTGTGAATTTCACTGCATTATTCATAAAAGCCCAAAAGTGAAAACAACCCAAATGTCCATTAACCGACTAATGGGTAAACACAATGAGGTATATCCATACAACAGAATATTATTTAGCCACGAAGTAATGAAATACTGATGAAATATTGATATATGATACAACATGATGATCCTTGAAAGCATACTTAATAAATGAAACCAAAAAAAGCTCTCATATCACATTATTCCATTTATATGGAATGTCCAGAATAGGTAAATCCATACAAACAGAAAGATTAGTGGTTGCCAGGGGCAGGGGATGGGAAGTAACTACTAATAGATATGGATTTGCTTTTTGGGGTGATAAAAATGTTCTGAAATTGGCCCTGGCTAGTGTGGCTCTGTGGGTTGAATGCCAGCCTGTGAACTGAAAGGTCACCAGTTTGATTCCCAGTCAGAGCACACACCTGGTTTGCGGGCCAGGTTCCCAGTTGGGGTAATGCAAGAGGCAACTGATCAATGTATCTCTTGCACATAGAATTTCTCTCCCTCTCTTTCTCCCTTCCTTCCCTTGTCTCTGAAAATAAATAAATAAATAAAGATGTTCTGAAATTAGTGGTGATGGTTATACAAAACCATCTATACTCTAGATGAATACACTAAATATCTACTGAACAGTGAGTGAATTTTTATGGGATGTGAATTATATCTCAATAAAGCTGTTTTGTTTTGTTTTTTAAAAAAAGATGTTTAACTCATTATGAACTTGGGCTTTTTTATTAAATAAAATTCCTACTTCTTGTCAGTAAAGTGCTAGATCATGATCAAAGAAACTGAAAGTAACCTGCCATCGATTTGAATTTTTACCTTTCAGTTTGCAAAGAAGAGTAAACTAGTTTCACTTCTACACTGTAATGGATCTAGACACAGTCATCTATGTCATTTTACCTCCAGAAGAAAGTTTTTCTTCTCTAAGATCCAAAGAATATAAATGCAAAAATTCTATTATTGGGAAAATGCCCTAACATTTTCCTTAAATCAAAGCACTTACTACCTGAAAGTAAGGAACCACAGGCTCCTGGGGCTTCCCTGTTAAAGCACACAACTAACACTACATCCCTTCAACAAGCAAATACTAAAAACAAGTTGAATTGTGGCAACATTTTAATGCCTTAAGATAGATAAAAAATGAACATAAATACCTACCTAAGTACATACCTGAACATAAGTACATATCTGAACATACCTTATGTTCCACATACCTGAACATAAATATTGGGGTAAGGATCTGAGAAACATTCTTTTAAATGTTTACTTGCTCTAATATAACAGTAATACTAATAACTAGTACTTATTGAGAATAAACACTGTCCTTGGCTCTTTACAAATAGGTTGTTTAGTTCAGTCTTCATAGTAACCCTCAGGAAAGTATTTTAATCCTTATTTCACAGATAAGAAATCAAGGCCTATAGAGACTGAGCAAATAATTTGAGCAAATACCTTGATCACTCAGGTAAGAGAATTCAAAAACCCCAAACAACAAGTGCTGGTGAGGATGTGGAGAAAGGGGAACGCTTTTGCACTGTTGGTGGGAATGCAGACTGGTGCGGCCATTATGGAAAGTAGTATGGAGATCCCTCAAAAAATTAAAAGTGGATCTGCCTTTTGACCCAGCAATCCCACTTCTGGGAATATATCCAAAGTAACTCAAAACACTAATTCCAAAGAACATAAGCACCCCTGTGTTCATTGTAGCATTATTTACAATCGCCAACATATGAAAGCAGCCCAAGTGTCCATCAATAGATGAGTGGATAAAATAACTATGGGACATTTACACAATGGAATACTAGTCAGACTTAAAAAAGAAGAAAATTGTACCCTTTGCAACAGTATGGATGGACCTGGAGAACACTATGCTACGTGAAATAAGCCAGACAGAGAAAGACAAATACCATATTATTTTACTCATATGTGGAATCTAATGAAGAAACTGACACTCACAGATGGAGAGCAGATGACAGCTAGTCGGGGGGGGGGGGCGGGTAGTGGCAGACGTTAGAGGGTAGAGGGATTGAGCAAAAAGGAAAAAAGATTCATGGACAACAGTGTGTGATGATTGCTGGGGAAGGGAGGTATTATGGGACTAAATGGTAATGGAAAAAATACAATAAAGATTAAAAACAAAAAACAAATAAAAACCCAAGTCTTTCTGAACTCAAATGATCGCTTCTCTATCCTTCTATATTCCTCTTTGAAACGAAAAAGGAAGCCAGAAACTTAAAGAAACTTAAGAGACCACCCCTTTCCTATCTTACAAAAGTAGTGCTTTGAAAGGTGACTGTTCCTATAGTCCCAAAGAGGAAATACAGAAAACAAAAGATTGTCACCAAAGAGGAAATATAGAAAACAAAAGATTGTTAATAACAACCAGCAGTCATAGGCACAAAATACCATGCCATGCCCCACATCTCATATACTGCTTCCTGATTTAACAGTTTTCCCATTGATTTTGCTTATAACCTTAGGATGTCAAAAATTTAATGATCTCATTATGGAAAACCCCAGAGAACGCCAGTTAGTGAGACTGGAGAGCTCACTGGACCAGGAAGGAAAAGGAATCAGTTGGCAGGAAGTGGTGTTTATCTAAAAACATAAAAGTCTTTAGCATCAATATTAACACTGTAATTTCACAGTACTTTATTTTGAAGCCATCTCTCATTCCTTTGCATTATTTTAATACTGTTTTACTAAAAGCTGATTCCCACTCTATTCTCCATCTTACAGGATCCTAAATAAAAAATAAGACTGCTATATAGCCACCACTGACCTTCATTGTGCTCCCTTTCCCTCTCCCCCTCCCCTCCCCCCTCTCTCTCTATATATTTATGCCACAGTTCAATGAATTATCCCAGACTCAATTAGGAAAGGTGGCACGTGGGGCACAACCAAACATGAATTTCATCATCAAGTAGAATCTAGCTGGCAGAAATCTTAAATTCACAATTGAAACATGCAATCATCCTTATGCTTCTCAGGACTTTGCCCAAACCAAACTGAAACTGTAAACCAACAACAGATTGATGGATGTACAATTACTAAAGCAAGCGCGCGCGCGCACACACGCACACACACACACAGAGTAGCTTAGAAGGTCTGCTCTCCAACCAAACAACTGAAGAATGAAAAAATTAGTGCATGAAAAAAAAATTTTGCACAAAAAGAACATCACAAGGCATGGGGGTTAGGAGTCGCTTGGGGTTGAACAAATCCTTAGAAAATGCTGAAGAAATAACCTCGATTCTTGGATCACCCTGTAATAATTCATAATAGGTAAAGGCCAACTCAAGATAAAAAAAGGTCAAGCTTGAGAATTTTCCTCAGTTTTCCTGTTCCCCTCGCCGACAGCCACAAGCTCCTCGCAGAGCCTTGTGAGAGTCCAAGAGAAAAGATTCGTTACATGCTGAGCTGGGGGAGCAAGGGAAGAGGCCATCCTCGTGCAAACAACCACCTGTGCGTGATGGAGACCCCCATGTCGGAGTTCTGTTTAAAGTGAGAAGCAGCTCTGGGGATGGCCCTCCTAACCTAGGACATACACTAGATACTCACTCAACTCCACCGTCCCTCACGCCCGGACTCTGGCCACCTCCCAGCTGAGAGCAGCCGCTCCAGAGACCTACGCCCTCAGACCCCGGTCTCTCCCCCAGCCATTGCCAAAGCTCGCTACCTGCTCTTCTGCCTGACAACTGCCCTGCCACCACAAAGCATTCCCAACCCAGGTTGGCCAAAATAGCCTCCTGAGGTCGGTGTCGCCCCAGGCCCGCGGGATTTAGGGCTTTGGATCTGGCATGGTTTGTCCAATCCCCTCTTCCACCCTCAGCGTCCTAGGCTCACCTCCCTGGCAGCTTGGCGCTCCTCTTCCAAAATTGTTTGCTGTTCTCGGCGGCCATTGCTCTGGCCCAGGGAAGGCCTTCCAGGCGGGACAGGGGGTACCCGGCGAGATGCCCCCAGACCCCGCAATCTGAAGGCCAACCCAGGCCGCTTCCCGGCCGCCGGTCAACGGCTCCCAGATCCTGGAAGCGCCATCTTAGATGTGGGCATTCCCCCCCAAATCCAACGCCGCTGTCATTGGTGGGCTGCCAGGCCGTGGTCGGACGAACCAATCGGGAGCCGGAATCCTGCAGGCAGCTGAAGCCGAACGGCAACGTCAGGGACTGGGCACACAGGTGGACTGGGAAGGCGGTGCTTGGACAGCAGGGAGGCGGGGCTGAAAGTTCCTCATCCCCGAGAGGGGAAGAAGCGGTAAAGTATCTATGGGAAGGAGTAAAGGATACTGTTTACTCCAGGCGTGGGGGAAGGACGGGGAGGAGGTTTTCGCTTCTCATATTTTTTTGGAAAGAGAACGTGTGTATTATATGCATAAATCTTGACCTTAAAGTAAGGTCCCATGTGTTGTGTGCAGCCCATTTCTAAAATCTCCTAACTCAACTACACTTCCCCAGTGGGAAGTCTGCTTTCCCTTTTCATTTGGACCCAGGTTTTTTGTTTGTTTGCTTGGTTGGGTTTTTTGTTTGTTTGTTTGTTTGTTTGACATCTGAGAGGGAAGATCAATAGGGCTCCTACAGCCCAGGGTCAGTAACTGTTCAACACTTGGATAACGGTTGGTTCATGAGAGGCTTTCTTTCCTCTGTTAACTGAACGCTGTTGAAGAAGGACTTGTGCTGTGAGTGAAATTCGAATGATCGAATCCGTTTCAACCCACAACTGTCACTTTCTGACTATGAGAACCAGATGCTGACAAATGATATTTAGGAAATGTTCTTATTTTACTCATCCAATTGAAACTACCAGTTAATGTTTCTTGCAAGGACATGATATATCTCCATGGCATGAATTACAAAGATAAATATACCCCCCAAAAGACTTAATTTATCTTATTAATCTATTGCAAATCTTTCAGTCTTGAATTTATTTTCAATCCACTTTTGACTCAGAATGAGATTTAATGTGAGCATTTTGAATCCTTTGAATGTCTTGACTGTGGGGTTGTTTGTTGTTGTTTTTTTTCTCTTTTTGAGTTTCTGTGGTTGTATACCATAGCGATTAGGGGAGAGGTCAGGAAGCACACCCCAGAATAGTTTTCATCCCAACAAGGGACTGCTGAGCTGGGCTTGTTGGCACCCACTGCTGTTTACTGCTACCACATGTCATTTTATGTACTGGAGAATACTTAAGGACTACCCGTCTAAAGAACAACAATGTTTCCAGAAACATTGGAAAGAGACATTACTTTTACATAGACATTACTCCCATTTTCTTTTGGCCCCTGATTTCACAATCAGGGGATTGTATAAGAAGGGCTATTTTTACTTTCTCTGGGCCTTTCATGCTTTCATGGGCTTTCCTCTTATCTTGTCTCAGGTAGTCAACTTTTATGGGCATTTAATCCATCAAATAAGAACACCTCCTATCCTTTTAATATTATCTTTTTAAAAAATCATTTTAGCTGCCTTTCTTTAGCTGTTCTTTTTCTTACAGTGCAGTGACCAGCAATGAACTCCAAGAGGGCTTTCCTGAGGTTTTGTTGAAGCTGATGTTTTATCTTTATTCTGGACAGACAGAACTTTTGCTGGCATTTTAGATTTTACAAGAGCTGATATCTTAAAGGAATAATATATAGCAGCTTCTAGATCCCTTTCCTTGGTTGCAACTGGCAATTCAGAGTTCATTATCTTAAAGGCATCATCTGAGTTGTTTCCCCCTATGTGAGCTGTGTTACTACTTGTCTATGTGTCAAGTCACCTGTCACTATCCAGCCTACTCACATAGCTTTGGAAATGTTCCAGAAGAGCTCCCTATTAACTTGTTATTTCACATGTGGAAAGCAGAGTATAATTTCTGTATCCAGAAATGTCTCAGTGTTCCTTTTTCTTAATTGTTTATGAAGCGTTAAGTAACATGGATCTCCTAGGGATGTTGTTAACATTGTTCAACCCAAAGAAGCCCTATTATTCCTATTCTTTGTTTTCTATATCTAAGCCAGTTTCCCATCCACAATTTAAAAAATTTACTCCAGTCACCTGGTAATAACTTATTAAATAATCTTTATTAGGGAAGTTGAAATTGCTGGGACCTTTCTTACCACCACCACCACCACTATGAGTACCCAAATCTAAACCAACCAACATTCTTACAGCAACCTGCTGTTTGACCCCTCTGCTTCCACTCGGGCCCACTTACAGTCCATTCCCCACACCGCAGGCAGAGAGAGACTTTTAAATTGTCAGTCAGATTATATCATTTGTCTAGGCCCAGTACCTTGAAGTGGCTCCATCACACTTGGCATAAAATCCAAGCTGCTTAAAGACCCTACATGATGTGTTTCCAATCTCTTTGTTGCTTAATCTGTCTGTTCCAACCACACTTATTGGCCTTTTTTGCTGTTTCTTAAGCTCTTCAAGCATGTTCCTACCTCAAGGCCTTTGCATTAGCCATTTCCTCTGCTTGGAATTCTCTTCCCCTAATATCTGGATGATTTCATTTTATTCAGGTACATCCCCAAATGTCCTCACCTTGGGGAATTCTTCCCTGACCACCTATCTTAAATAGTGGACTCTGCCACTCTGGGTTTTGTTTTTTAGCACTCTCGCTGCCTGCTACATTACATACTTGTGTGTTGTCCACCTTCACCCCCTAGAATGTAAACTTCATGAAGGCAGGGATTTTGTCCGTTTTGTTTTCTGCTGTAACTCCAGCACCTAGAATAGTGCTTGGCATATGGTAGGTGCTTGATATTTATTGAGTGAGAGAATGAAGAATATAAACTACTGTTGTCTTTTGGTTCTTGGTTGTTCCTACCCATTTCTTATTGGAAAAGATGATAGAAAATGTTTTCCAGCCCCCAGTAGGATGTATCCACTTTACCAAAGATTCTATAAGCTTGCCTATACTCTTAGTTGAAGAATAGTCTTCCTTACTCTCTTGGGAAAGATTGTCCTTTTCAAACCCCTTTGCAGCTTTAGAGGAATGAATCTGTACCTGGAATAATGAGGGGGGGAGGGGAAGCCACCCACCTAGCCAGGAGATCAATGGAATCAACCCTGCTCGTCAAAGGGGTGTTAGCTGTGGCAGCCAGATCACCCTCACACCAAACTCTGCCTCACTAGAGGTAAACTTCATTGGTTTGAAGTTCCCAAGGGGCATTGGAGTACTTTTGATGGAGGCTGTCGAGGCAGGCATTTACTGGATCACTAGACTAGTGATTCTCATACTTTAATGTACATGTCAGTCACCTAGATGTCATATTAAAAGCCTATATTCTGATTCAGTACGTCTGGGGTAGAGCCTATTTCTTCATTTCTAACAAGCTCTAGATGACACTGATACTGCTGATCTGAGGACCTCACTTGGTAGATCTTCTGTTACTAGAACATGGACTGTGATCCTTGAATTTTTCTCAAAGGTTTGATTATTTTTAAACTTTAAGTACAAGATTCTCAATGTTGTCTGCCTGGTTACCACTTTTCCTTCCTTAACTTCATATTCATTCAAAGGAGAGTAAAACAGATTAGAGCACAGCAGAGTGAAGAGGATGAGCTATGTATGGATTGAACTGGACTCAAAAAAGGAGGGTGTATTCCAGTTCTTAGAGAAGGTTCTGTGGAAGAGAGAAGCCCTGAGCTATATAGAAAAAGAAATAACCACCTGAAGATCAGTTGGGAGGAAATTTCAAAGCAGGAGCTCTGTGGGAAAGATAGAAATCAAGAAAAAAGCCTTTGGACTTAGTTACCAACAGTTACTTAGTTACTGGCAGACTTTAACCTCAGTGAAGGAGTGGAGTGGACCCTGTGGTGAGAGAAAGAATTAGGAAATTAGAGCAAGAAGCAGCTCTCACAGTGTACTGCAGAGTGTTGGACCACCCAAGGGATGGGTCAAGCTGGGAGCTAAGAGCAAGAGAGCTTTTTCAATACCTAAGCAACCACTAGAAAGAGCCAAGTGAGGCAGATCACTTGTATGATAGAAGGCAAAGGAGAAGCAAAAAGACTGACGAAGCAAGAAGTTATTGGAGTAAAGAGAGGAGGTAGAAAGTGGTTAGATTTGGGGATGTGGGCAGGCAGAGGGAAGACTTAAGAATTTTTTTTAGGAATTTATTCTAAGAAAATAAACTAAAAGTAGGGGGTGAAGCTCTGTGTACAAAGATATTCCTTGCCTCATAAACAATAGTAAATGGAAATGAAAAGAATATAAAGATTTAAACATGAAGAGGTAGTTACACAAATTATGGTGTGCGGTTTGTAAACCCGAACCATGCTATGCCATTAAAATGTGTAAGTTTGAATGTATACAGCATGTCAGCAAAGTTTATGAACTGATGTGTGGGGGAAGCAGAATGCACAGTGTCTTCGCCTAATTTCAACAAAAATATATGGGTTTTCTCAAAAAAGAAAACATGTAAAAATTAAGCAAATTTTGTTAGATGGTAGAATTATACATCTTTTTATTTCTGAAATTTTCCTTTAATGCTCTATTTTTTTTAAGTATTATGAACTATATACCACACAATAAACCAGGGGAAGTCAAATTTTTTCTATACAGGGTCAGATTGTAAGTACTGTCAGCTTTGCAAGTGTACAACCTCTTTTACAACTACTCAACTCTGCTGTTGTAGCATGAAAGCAACCATAGACGATATGAAAATAAACTGGCATGGCTGTGATCCAATGAAACATTGCTGGTGGACATGAAAATTTTATGTAATTTTCACATCTCATGAAATATTATTCTTTCAATTTTTTCAACAATTAAAATATGTAAAAAACATTCTTAGCTAATAGGCCATACAAAAACAGATTTGGCTCAAAGATGGCAGTTTGCCAACCCCTAAAAAATGAAGAATAAATAACATGTAAGAACAAGAAACAGAAAACCTTTTATGCAATTTTACCCCTTTGCCCCTTCTTGATCCCCTTCCCCTCCCTCTCTCCAGTGGAAGCCTCAATCCTAATTATGTGCTCAACATTCTCATGCATGTTGTAGACTTTTATGACATATGTGTATACCCATAAACAACATGTTTTCCATGTTTTGAAACTTTAAAATAGCATCACACAGTACATATGCTTCAGCAACTGGCTTTTTTCACTCAGCTTTCTGTGGATACACAGAGCTCTCGTTTACTCCACTTGAAGGTGACATCATGCTCCGCTGTGTGAATAGACCTTGATTGTTGCATACAGTTATTTTTATTTCAAACAGTTCTCAGTTAACATTCTTTTACATATCACCATGGGAAAATGCAGCCTTGTTCAAAGTACAGTTTGTCAACTATTGGAAAATTGAAATAAATTTAAAGGCTGGTACCTTCAATTATAGCATAGGCAGGAATAGGACAAGATTACAATGTTGTTGTATGTAATGTGGATAAGCATTGTTCTGGAAACTTTTGTTTCGACTCTATACACACATATACATTGTGTGTTTGTGTGTATGTGTGCCTGGTTGTAATGTATATTTCTTCTTTTAACCCTCACCCAAGGACACACTTATTGATTTTAGAGAGAGGGAAAAGGAGAGAGAGAGGGAGAGAAACATTGATGTGAGAGAGAAACATCAGTTGGTTGCCTCTTGTCTGTGCCTTACTGGGGAGTGAACCTGCCATCTAGGAATGTGTCCTGACCAGGAGTCAAACCTGTGACCTTTTGGTTTGTGGGAAAATGCTCCAACCAGCTGAGCCACATGGGCCAGGGCAAGTATATTTCTTAATAAGAGGGGTTTTTTGGAAAGTTTGAAAACCACTATTTAAAGGCACCCAGGAATACCTAGGAGAGGCATTGCTAGGTCACAGAATATACACAACCTCCACTTTACAAGATACTTCAAAATACCCTCCAAAATGTTTTTTCCCATTAATATTCATCTTCACGGCAATTAGTGAGTGTTTCTATTGCTGTATATCTGTAACCTATAGTAGTTTTTTCTCACAGGATGTTGTATATATCATACACAACTAAATAATATATAAAATTAATATGTACGGCCACACATGTGATGATGGAAGGTGATTTGACTTTGGGTGGTGGGGCACACAGTGCAATGTACAGATCATTTGTCATAGGAGTGTGTGCTTGGAACCTATATGATCCTATTAACCAGTGTCACCCCAATAAATTTAATTAAAATTTTTAAAAAGATATAGAACAAAACTAATACACACAGTCAATGAATAATAACAACATTGGCACTCTCGTGTTCCTATACCCCACATGATACAACAGGACATCGCCAGTACTCTAGGAGCCTCTGGGAGGTTCCTTCCTCTGGGCATTGCCCTTTCTCCCCACTTCAGATGTATCACTACACAGAACTTTGTATTAATCATCCTCTTGTTTTTTTATGCTTTTTCAACTATGTTTGTAACCATAAGTAATATATCATTTACATTAATAATATTGTATTGTCTCTTCTTCTGTTGCTTATTTCTTTTAGACAACAGTGTGGTGTTAAGGTTTAACCATGTCAGTGAGTGTAGCTATAGTTCATTCATTTTCACTGCTGTATAATGTTCCATTGTATAAATGGCACAGTTTATCTGTGTTACTGCTGATGGACATTTGGTTGTTTCACATTTTGTGCTACTGGGAACTCTGCTTCTATGCACATTCTTATCCATGTTTCCCGACTAAGTGGTCAAGTGGAAAGGTTTCTCTAGGATATTGATGTAGGAGTGGCATTGCTGGTCTGGAGTGTATGCATGTGTTCAACTTTGCAAAATAGTACCCAGTTATTTCTCAAAGTGGTTTTACTACTTTCCTTTTCCACACCTATGGGACGAGAGTTCCATTTTCATTTCCTAGAACATGATTTCAACAATAAATAAACATTGGGGTGTGGGGCGGGTATTTCAAAGCCAGATTCTATAAGAACAAAATTGTGTTAAACATGAGAAAGAAAAGTAGAAACTTGAATACCTGTTCAGCCATATGAGTCTTTCTTTTTTCTTTCTTTCCTTCCTTTCTTTCATAAATTTGCACATGATACTAATTCAAAATGCACAAATAGAGATGTGGTAGGTTGAATGATGACGCCTCTCCCAAAAAAGATATGTCCACATCCAGTCCTGACCAGTGTGGCTAAGTTGGTTGGGTATTGTCCTGCAAAGCAAAATGTCACCAGGTTTGATTCCTGGTCAGGGCACATGCCTGTGTTACAGGTTTGGTCCCCAGTCAGGGAATGTATGAGAGACAACTGATAGATGTTTCTCTCTCACATCAATGTTTCTCACTCTCTCTCTCTCTCCCTCCCTTCCTTCCTTTCTCTAAAAATAAATAAATAAAATCTAGGGAAAAAAATACCGTCACATCCAGATCCCTGAAATCTGTGAATATTACCTTATTTGGAAAAAGCACCTTTGCAGATACAATTAAGCAAGAATTTTGAGATAAGATTCCTGGTTCACTCAGTTGGACCATAAATCCAGTAACAGGTGTCCTTATAAGAGAGAAGACACACACAGAAAAGGGGGAGGCAAGGGGACCATGAAGGCAGAGACTGGCGTGATGAAGCCACAGTCAAGGAATGCCTGAAGCCACCAGAACCCAGAAGAAGCCAACAAAGATTCTCCCCAAAAGCCTTCAGAGGGATGTGACCCAGCCAACAGTTTTATTCTGGTATTCCAGCTTCCACAATGGTGAGAGAACAAGCTTCTGTTGTTTTATGCCACCAAATTTGCAGCAATTTGTTGCATCAGTCCTAGGAAACTAATATAAGCTATAAAGAGAAAGTTGGTCTCCCTCACATCCTTGGCCTGTAGCCACCCATTTTCCCTTCACTGTTGCTGTTTGTCATCCTTCTAGAGATATTCTTGCAGAGCCTCTTAATAATTGGCAGGGAAATTCGAGGTCATTTTACAAATGAGGAGTCTAAAGCTCAGGGAGGAAAAAACTTGCCTAAGGACCCTCAAGCTAGTCAGCAGCAAAGATCAACAGGAACCCAGGTTTCCTATCTCTTGGTTTTGTGCTCCTTTGATATTAAAAAAAAAGTGTCTAGGAGCAGATTTTGATACTAGGATAAGGAACGAGGAGAGCAGGCTACTGGCTGAATGAAGGAAAAGGAATACCTGGAGATGGTAAAGGAGCATAAAAACTGTTAAGATTTCACCTCATGTTGAGGCACTTCACCAGATCACTGATACACTCTATAGATAGAAATTGATGCTTCACTCTAACTAGCTTTCATTGAGCATCTATTATATTCTAGGTGCCAAACTATATTAAGAGCTGTCAACTTGCAGCCCCTGTACTCAACAAGTATAATATCTAGTAGGGAAGTCAGGCTAATGTAAAGCAATATGATAAGTGATAAAAAAATTGAGGTGTTTATTGCATCCTTAGAAAACACAGAATGAGCATGGTCCTCTCTATTTAGGAAGCTGGAAAAGGTTTGAAATATGAGCAGGAGTTTACCAGGTAGACAGGGAGGGAAAAGCATCCTAGGCATAAGGCTGAAACATTTATGGAAACATGGGAATTGACAAGAGAAGATATATTTGAGAAACCACATAGGAGATGCTGTCAGTGCCTCACCCATATCCCTCGACCTCTCTACGTGCTGCTCCCTTTGCTGCAAGGCTCTTCCCCCAACCCCCAGAACTGCAGAAAGCCATACTTCCCCCACTTAATGGCACACTAGAAGTGCCTAAAACCTAACTCCTCCTGAAAGCAGGACTCAACCAATGACTGAGGAGACAGTGCATAAACGCCTTAGCTCCTTCACCCCTCAGATGGGATAATTCTGATGCATGTGTTCCCCAGAGTTTCTTTAAGCATTAAGTTCCTGTTGTCCACTGTGATTATTGGCTGAATAGCTCACCCTTTATGGGCTGCCTTCCTTTCCTGTATCACTTTCCACCTCTTCCCTACTTGTGTTTCCATCACCTCCCAAATAAACTTCTTGCACTCAAATCCTTGTCTCAGGATCAGCTTCTGGGAGAATTCAAAATAAAATAAACCATAAGCAGGTCTATATGGTCGAACAAAGAGCATAGGGAAAGAGATTCAGTGACGGGAGATATTGGAGCAGGGCCTATCATGGTGGACTTCTAATGTCATGTAAGGATTGTGTTACCTTTTCCTCTAGGCAATGGGACATTCATTGAAAGTTTAGTAGGGATATGAATGACAAGATCTGCATTGTAAAAAGACCACTGTGGTCACACGTACAATCATTAAATAGTTTTCCCTGACCTTAGAATGAAATCCAAACTGCTAACCATGGCCTGAAAGGTATTGATTGCATTACATGGCACACATCTGCCTCCTCATCCTCTGAAAACTCTGATGTGACAGTTATTGGTTATTGTTGACCCAGATGGCTCAGCAGGGTCAGAAGCCAGATGAAGAGTTGTGACTGACTGGAACATTCTTTCCACGTCTTCACTCCCTCTTTCCACAAAACCTTGCAGTACATGAAAGTAGAAGGAGTGTATTCTCCTGCTAGACTTCTGCTGGCCAATGGAATGTGAACAAAAGTGATGTGTTTTAAAAGGCATCTCCCACTGATTCTCTTGCACTCTTTACCATTCACCATGAAAAAAACAAACGCTGGGGAGCTGCTGGTCCAAGGAGGACAAGAGATGCATGGAGCAAACACCCAACTGAAGCCTGGAACCAACCATTCTGCTGCCTGAAGCATGAGTGAGAAAAACATATGCTTGTGGTTGTAAACCACTGAATTTTTCATTATTAGTGTACCAATAACTAATTACTGCAGAAGTGAGCTAGGAGTATTTAAACTTAGCTGTGAAGAGAATGAGAGGCTGATATATTCCTCTTTCTCTTCCTCCTCCTCCTTGTTCTGCTTTGGCTTTTTAGCTGCTCATGACATAAGTCCCTTTCCCATGTATGGACAACTTTCCACTCTATGAAACTTTGTGGGGGGAAGGAGCCCACCTCCCAGTATTCTAGCTAAAAATACCAGCTCTTCCCTCACTTCCCATTTTTCCTTGTGACCTAAGTTGTGTGCATTTGCCATAGACTTGCTAATAAAACCTGCTCAACCTAGACTTTGAATCAGAAGGAGCTTGTAATTCGAAGAAGCAGAAGCAGGAAAAAAAATCCATTCCTTTGGTGGGCAGTGTCAGTCGTGGAGCAACACCCAGGGTCTTGTCCTGGAAGGTGTTGTGGTGTGACTATGTGTCATATGCTCATCAGTGGCAGTAACAGTGTCTTCAGTGGCCCAGCTCTGTGGTGTGATGTTGGCTACTACCCTGTAAGCAAAACCTCTGAATGTGGTATGGTAGATTGAGTGCCTCAATCTACCATTAATGGCCTCAATTCTTCACCTCTCCCTGCATCCATGATATCTTGTCAGACCTTCCCATACTGACTCTGGACTCACCCTTGTGACTCACTTTGGACGATAGATATTAGCAAACATCTGTTTGTTTACACAAGCAGTGGTTGAAAGCACTTGTGTGATTGGGCTTCTCTTTGTCTTAGTGTGTCTGGGCTGCTGCAACAAAATACCACTGACTGGGGGACTTGTAAACAACAGAAATATATTTCTCACAGATCTGGAGGTTGAAAGTCCAAGGTCAGGATGCCAGAATGGTTGGGTTCTGGTAAAGGCTTTCTTCTGGCTTGCAGACTGCTGACTTCTCATTGTGTCCTCACGTGGTAGAAGGAGCAAGAAATCTCTCTGGGACCTCTTTTATAAGGACACTAATTTAATTCATGAGGGCTCCACCCCTGTGACCTAATCACTTCCCAAAGGCCCCACTTTCTAATACCATAACCTTCGGCATTAGGTTTTCCATGTAATGAATTTTGGGAAAACACATGCATAGCACCTTCACTGTTGTTCTCTGCCATTGCCATTAGAAACTGTCTTGGCTATCCTGTTGGATGATGAGAGTCATGTGGCACTAGGCCAAGTCTCCCTGAGTTATCCCAGCTGAAGCCATCCTAGTCAGCCAACAGCCAGCTGAGCTTCAGACACATTAATGAGCTCAGCCAGAATCAACAGAGCTCTCTAGCCAACCAACAGTTGGCCCCAGACACTCGAGTGAGTCCAGCTGAGATCAGCCCAGTTCAGTACAGCCCCACATAAGCTGAACCCCAGAGACTTGTGAATTAAATACTGTTCATGTGAAATGCCGCTGAGGTTTTCTTGTGGTTGTTTATGTGGCATTACTGTAGCAACAGATAACTGATATGTCTCTAGCTCTTTCAACAAGCCTATGAGCTGCCTTTCCTGCTTACATCAGCCAGGAGTCAATATCTGTTGCTTGCTCTAACACAGAGAAAGACTGACTGTAAATTAGAAGAAACACATAGGGTCAACGGAGAGATTGTTTGAGATGTGAGAGACTTTAGCATGCTTATAGTCACAGCATTGGAAGGAGTTGTATTTATTAGGATACAAGTGTGTCTGCAAAATAACAATATTTTAAACATGGTAGAAGTTTACAGTTTTTCTCATGTGGAAGCTAAACTAGCCTGGCAGCTCTGCTCTGTGAAACTTTCAGGAGCCTAGACATCTTGTCTCTATGTTCCATTGTGTCCTTGCCCAGTTGGTCCAAAATAGTTCCCCACCACATCCACATTTCTGCCATCAAGATGAGGGGAAGGGCAGATATGACTTTCTACATACTACTTGGGGGTTACATTTATTTCTTCCCCTTTCAACTCATTCTTAGAAATTGGCCATGTGGACTTCCAGCCAAGATGGAGGTGTAGGTGGACACACTGTGCCTCCTCTTACAACCAGAATTAAGGACATCAAACATTTAGAACCAAAAAAACAAGCCGAACAGATAGAAAATTGAATTGTACGGGAAGTCTGACATTGATTCACCCAGACCGGTAAGAGGGGCAGAGTCAGCAGTCAGCAGAGAGGGATCGTGGCAGGAAAAAGCAGTGGCTAGTGGTCCCAGATATACAGGTGGCAGTTGGCACACCCCAGGTGCACTGGTGGTGGTTACTCGGTGCAGGGAGGCAACAAGCAGACCCAGCGAGGTGCACAAGGTGGCTGACCACAGTCACACATTCGTGCGCAGATAAACCAGGCACAAACAGGCAGTGAGACAGACTGCACAACCCAGGGCCCGGCACCAGGAAATAAAGCCTAAAAGCACTGATTGAAAACACTTGTGGGGGTTGATGCGCCAGGAGAGAATCCCAGCCTCACAGGAGAGTTCATTGGAGAGACCAACAGGGTCCTAGAATGTACACAAGCCCATCCACATGGAAATCAGCACCAGAAGGGCCCAATTTGCTTGGGGAAAGTGGCTGAAGGGACTGGAATCAGAGCGCAGAGCAAGCGCCATTTTCCCTCTCAGACCCCTCCCCCACATACAGCGTCACAACCCAGCTACTGGGCTGCCCCGCCCTGGGGAACACCTAAGGCTCTGCCCCCACTATGTAACAGCCATGACCAGCCTGAAAAAAAAACCCACAAAATCCAAAAATGGCTCAAATGAGAGAACAGATCAAAGCCCCAGAGCCAATCCATCTAAGCGATGAAGAGATAGCCAACCTATCAGATGCACAGTTCAAAGCACTGGTTATCAGGATGCTCACAGAATTGATTCATTGATTTTGGTCACAAATTAGATGAACAAATTAAGGCTACAATAAGTGAAATGAAGAAAACGCACAGGGAACCAATAGTGATGGGAGGAAAACTGGGACTCAAATCAATGGAGTGGACCAGAAGGAAAAAAGAAAGAACCAAACAGAAAAGAAAGAAGAAACAAGAATTCAAAAAAATGAGGAGAGGCTTAGGAACCTCCAGGACATCTTGAAACGTCCCAACATCCGAATTATAGGGGTACCAGAAGGGGAAGAGGAAGAGCAACAAGTGGAAAACTTATTTGAACAAATAATAAAGGAGAACTTCCCCAATCTGGCAAAGGAAATATACTTCCAGGAAGTCCAGGAAGCTCAGAGAGTCCCGAAGAAGTTGGACCCAAGGAGGAACACACCAAGGCACACCATAATCACATTAGCCAAGATGCAAATGAAGGAGAGACTTCTAGAAGCAGCAAGGGATAAGGGGACAGTCACCTACAAAGGAGTTCCCATCAGACTGTCAGCGGATTTCTCAAAAGAGACCTTCCAGGCAAGAAGGGGCTGGAAAGAAGTATTCCAAGTTATGAAAGTCAAGGACTTACATCCAAGATTGCTCTATCCAGCGAAGCTGTCATTTGGAATGGAAGAGAAGATAAAGTGCTTCTCAGATAAAGTCAAGTTAAAGGAGTTCACCATCACCAAGCCCTTATTATATGAAATGTTAAAGGAACTTATCTAAGAAAAAGAAGATCAAAAATATGAACAGTAAAAAGACAGCAAACTCACAGATATTAACAACCACACCTAAAACAAAAGCCAACTAAGTAAACACCTAGAACAGGAGCAGGAACACAGAAATGGAGATCACATGGAGGGTTAGCAACAGGGGAGTGGGAGGAGGAGAGAGGGTGAAAAGGTACAGAGAATAAGTAGCATAGACGGTGGATAGAAAATAGACAGGGGGAGGGCAAGAATAGCATGGGAAAAGTAGAAGCTCAAGAACTTACAACATATGGACATAAACTAAAGGGGGGACTGTGGGTGGGAGGGGCTGTGCAGGGTGGAGGGGAATGATGAGGGAGAAATGGGACAACTGTAATAGCATAATCAATAAAATATATTTTAAAAAAGAAATTGGTCACGTGGCTACACTTAGCTGCAAGGTAGTATGGAAAAGGCAAACATTCTGGCCAACCATGTGTATATCTAATAATTCTGCTTCTGTGGAAGAAGGGGCAAACAGATAGTTGTAGTTCCTGCAATGTTAATGAAGCAGAAGGGATAATTAATGGAACAAGATTTCTACCATAAGCCCTGGCTGATGTAGCTCAGTGGATTGAGCATGGGCCTGTGAACCAAAAGATCGCGGTTTGATTCCCAGTCAGGGCACATGCCTGGGTAGCCGGCCAGTTCCCGGCAGGGGACGCATGAGAGGCAATCACACATTGATATTTCTCTCCCTCTCTCCTTCCTTCTCCTCTAAAGATAAAATAAATAAAATCTTTTAAAAAAGAAAAGAAATACAGAAGTATTTTTTTTAAAAAGATTTCTACCATAAACTTTTGGTAGCCATTTCCTTCCTCCTTCCTTGTTAAGGGGAATCATTTTTTAGAGAGGTAAGGCAACTGTATTCCCAGTCTGGGTATAAATCATAATTTGTCTAAACCAGTGTGGCAGTCCCGCTAAGCTTTGCTGGAAACTTGCTTCCCCAGACTCCCTGCAGCTCTGGGTAGCTCTGTGGTGCAGTTCTGACCAATGAGCCATGAGGGGAAGATTTCTAGGGGGTTCCAGAAAATAGTTTCCTTCCTGTGAAAGAGACAAACATGGAGGAGAGCTTCCTGGCACACTCCTGTTTGGAATCTTGGTGTGAGGCACTATTGCAGTCAGCTTATTACCACAGAAGAAAGGCCAAGGGAATTACAGATGCCAACCTAGAGCTCTGATACCTTTTTGAGGATTCAGATGACTTTAAGGGATGAATAGGGGTGAGCCAGCTGGAGAAGGGGAGAAAAAATATTTGAGCAAGTGAGAACATTGTACATACGGGAAAGAATTCTCAGAGATGTCCCTGGAAAGTTGAATCGGAGTCAAATCATGAGGCTTTTGTATGCAGTAGTGTGATTTACTGTCAGAATGACCTCATTCAGAATTGGGGTTGGTTTCCCTGCTTGTCAGCTGATTCACTACCAAAGCATTACAGGCATTTTGTCCTTATAGGTTTAAAAGGACTGCCCATCTCTTCCCCCTTCAGAGAGTTAAGAGACTTTCGTTTTTGGATCATCTTGGCTCTCAAAGGCAGAGATCTAGATTGTGTGAGTGGGTGGGGGATACTGACTTGAAAAGTTGAGGGAGAAGGGAATGGATCCCAACCCCCAAAGCAAGTGGGATTTCCCTGTCCTTAAGGGAATGGAGAGATGTCTGGTTCTGCCTACCTTGGGGCCTGTGTTTGACTCCCAAGCCCTGGAGCGACAGGATGTCTAATGGGTTAACTGCATGGACACACAAACTGAGCTCTAAACCACAGCCTTTGGGGCTATCAGCAGTGGAATGACTTCAGGGTCTCAACACTCCCCTTCACCTAGATAGCAGCTTCTGGTTTTTTCTTTTCTGACAAGGAATAATTCCTCTATTATATAAGGAACTCATACAAATTGAAAAAATCACTAATGTCCTGGTTATGTTTTGCTTGCTTATTTGTTTGTTGATTAGGTTCCACTTATAGGTGACATCATATGGTATTTCTCTTTTACCACCTAGCTTGTTTCACTTAGCATAATGCTCTTCAGTTCCATCTATGCTGTCGCAAATGGTAAGAGCTCCTTCTTTCTTTCTGCTGCATAGTATTCCATTGTGTAAATGTATCACAGTTTATTGATCCACTCATTTACTGATGGACACTTAGGTTGCTTCCAGCACTTGGCTATTATAAGTTGTCCTGCTATGAACATTGGGGTGCATAGGTTCTTTTGAATTAGTGACAACTGTACTTGAGCAACAATAAAAATGCAAAACAAAATTGCATATGGGTAAAAGAAAAAAATAAACTTGTGTTCCATGACCAGATCACATTAAAAAGAAAAAGAAAAAATAGAAAAATAACTCTGATGTCCCAATACATGAATGTATTAGGTAAGAGACGTAACTCATAAAAGGGGCAGTAAAACTGGTTAACAAATGCTTTTGAAATATTCAACCTTAGGAATAATCACTAAGATGCGAAAAATTAAAATATGTTTTTTTACTTCATAGCTTAAATGGAAAGAATGAGTCAAAATAGAAAATAATTTTATAATACCAAATGGTGGCAAATATGTGCTAAAACAGGTAGCTAGCCTCCAAGTTGACCTTCAATGATCCCTGTCTGCTGATATTTACACCCTTGGGTAGTCCACTCCCCAGAGTCCCCTCTGAGGTTGGTGTGTGTGACCAATTGAATGCCCCTGAAATGATGGATGTCACACCTGTGATTGGGTTGTAAAAGGTACTGCAGCTTCCATCTTGGCCTCTCATTCTTGAATCACTTGCCCTGAGGGATGCCAGGTGCTGTGTTGTGAGGACACTCAAATAGCCTATGGGAAGGTCTGCAAGGTGAGGAACTGAGGTATCTAACCAACAGCCAGCAAGAGACTGAGACTACCTGCAGTCAACAACATGAGTGAGCGTGGATGGGGATCTCCTTCCCCACAGAGCATCGGGATGACAGCAAGCTCAGCCAGCAGCTGGACTGCCACTGCATGAGACACCCTAAGCCAGAACCACCCAGCTAAGCCACTCCCAGAAACTATGACACAAAAAATATTTGTGATCATAAGCTTCTAACATTTAAGCTAATTTGTTAAGCAATAAATAAATAATACATTTTCATTGCTTTTAGAGAGAGAGGAAAAGAGAGAGGAAGGGAGAGAGGGAGACAGAGAAACATTGATGTCAGAGAGAAATATTCGTCAGTTGCCTTCCATGCTCTCCAGCCAGGGATCAAACCTGCAACCTGAGTATGTGCCCTGACTGAGAACCAAACCCACAACCTTTTCATCTACAGGACGAGGTTCCTACCAACTGAGCCACACTGGCCAGGGCTAACTAATACTATATTTGATGAGGGGAAAAGTCAAATATACTTAAAGTGTTAAAAAAAAAAAAAAAAAAAACAGTTTTCTATCCTACCTCTCCTTAGCCACCAAGATGTGTTCCTCAGAGGCTGATGTCCAAATGCCAGACTGCAACTGCTGGATTTTTGTTATGAAAAAAATTGTCTTTATTTGTTTAAACTACTGTTGTTTGAGTCTGTTCTTTGCAGCCGAAAGTACTCTTACCTGATATAAGTACCTTAGGTTGTAAAGCCTTATAATGTGCTCATTGTCACTATTTTCCTCCCCCTAATCCAATAATGCAAGAGATGCAGCTGAAGGGAGCTGGCAGCAACATGTTCTTCTGGGATCACAGTCAAATTGTTAAAGGAACTGAGAATATAAAGTGTATACCATAATTGAGTTAATCTAAGATGCCATCAACTGCACCCCTATTTCAGGTACCAATGAGAGAAAATACTATTGATTAAATTATGCTTGATGCTTTCTCATAACTTTGAATTTTTGTTTTCTACTTAACAAAATAATTTTTAAAACTTATTTAGACAGAGATTTTTAAATGACATATCAATACTTACAAGAATACTACTCAACTTCAAGTGATCAATAAAATGCAAGACTCTCTTTTTTATGTTAACATCCTTCACGTATTTGCTTTTGCCTTCATGCCTGTTGCCTATAGGAACAAAATAGCTACTGAAGCTGTAGGCATCACACCACATTCAAGTTAAAAAGAAGGAAGATGTAGGAATTGTGCAAGCTACATCATCCCCTTTTATCAGGAAAAGCAAAAGTCTTCTTAGAGGCCCCAGAAGATTTCTGCTTATATGTCATTTGCTAGAACTGTGTCCTATGGACATCCTTAATACAAGTTCATATCTGGAAAAGGAAATATTTTTCCTGCATCTAGGTTCATTGCCATCCTGAACAGAAGCAGACATCTGTTAGCAAAAAAGGAGGAAAACACAGTATTGGGAAGGAAGCTAATAGTGTCTGGTGCAACACAGCTTAATAAACAGTAGTTTACTATGCATAAAAAATAGTAGTTGCCCCTTGGCATAAAATAAAAATAATGATGGCAAAAATACTTATATGGCACAGTGCAACTATATTCCAGGCACTATTCTGAATATTGTAAATGTATAACTCATTTCACCTTCACAGCAACTTTATCAGTAAATGCTCTTAGTATCTTGTTTTTATTTTACTTTCTATTTTATCTCATCTGCTTACAATTAGATTTATGATCATCCTTGGTGCATGACATAGTCCTCATTGCTCTATGCATGGCTTTCTGTTATTTACTTTTTAAGTATCAGTTATTTTTATTTATTTAATTGTTTATTTATTTATTTAAATTTATTGGGGTGATACTGGTTGATAAAATTATACAGGTTTCAGGTGTATGATTCTATCATACATCATCTCTATACTGTACTGTATGTTCACCATCCCAAGTCAAGTCTTCTTCTGTCACTGTTTATCTCCCTTCACCCTCTTCAAACTCCCTCCACTCCCTTCCTCTCTGGTAATCACCATACTATTGTCTGTCTATGAGGGTTTTTTTTTTTCTTAATCCTTCACCTTTTTCACCAGTCTCCCACACCTGACAGCTGTCAGTTTGTTCTCTGTATCTATAAGTTTGTTTCTATTTTGTTTGTTAGTTTCTTTTGTTCAGTAGATTCTACATGTAAGTGAAATCATATCATATCGATCTTTTTCTGATAGTCTTGTTTCACTTAGCATAATACTCTCCAGGTCCATCCATGCTGTCCTGAAAGGTAAGATTTCCTTCTTTTTTATGTCCAGGTGGTATTCCATTATGTAAAATATACCACAGCTTTTTTATCCACTCATCTACTGATGGATACATGGGCTGCTTCCAGATCTTGGCTATTGTAAATAATGCTACAATGACAGGGGTGCATATATTCTTTTGAATTAGTGTTTTGGGTTTCTTCATATAAATTCCCAGAAGTGGAATTACTGGGTCATAAGTCAGTTCCATTTTTAATTTTCTGAGGTAACTCCATACTGCTTTCTGCAGTGGCTATACCAATCTGCA
>PVKU01009666.1:0-33112 GCA_004027475.1 Anoura caudifer
TTTTGACCCAGCAATTCCACTGCTAGGATTATATCCTAGAAACCCTGAAACACCAATCCAAAAGAACCTATGCACCCCAATGTTCATAGCAGCACAATTTACAATAGCCAAGTGTTGGAAGCAACCTAGGTGCCCATCAGTAAATGAATGGATCAAGAAACTATGGTACATTTACACAATGGAATTCTATGCAGCAGAATGAAAGAAGGAGCTCCTACCCTTCGTGACAGCATGGATGGAACTGGAGAGCATTATGCTAAGTGAATTAAGCCAGGCAGTGAAAGACAAATACAATATGATCTCACCTTTAACAGGAACCTAATAAAAAAAAAAAAAACAAGCACAATATAACCAAAGACACTGAAATTGAGAAGTGGTTGATAGTCACCAGAGGGGAGAGGGGAGGGAATTTCAGGAGGAAAGGGGAAGGGTTTGGAGCAACAAGTATAAAGGTCACATGGACAAAAACTAGCAGGGGTGGAAATGGGAGGGGGTTGGGGAGGGCTGGGGCGGTGGGCTGGAATGGGAGCAAAAGACAGAAAACTGTAGAAGAACAACAATTAAAATAAATTTAAAAAAATTATCAACAACAGCCAAGAGGAAATGAAGAATACAATTTCTGAATTGAAGGACACAGTAGAAGGAATCAAAAGCAGGCTAGATGAAGCAGAGGATCAAATCAGTGAGCTGGAGAACAAGGTAGAAAAAACGCCCAGAAAGAACAAGAAAAGGGGAAAAGACTCAAAAAGAATGAAGAGGGGTTAAGGGAAACACAGGACAACATGAAACGTAATAATACCTATGTAATAGGGATGCCAAAAGGAGAAGAAGAGGAGCAAGGAATAGAAAACCTGTATGAAAAACCAATGATGGAAAACTTCCCTAATTTGATGAAGAGAAAAAGTCACACAAATCCAGGAAGCAGAGAGGGTCCCAATCAAGAGGAACCCAAAGAGGCCCACTCCAAGACAAATTATAATTAAAATAGCAAAATTCCAAGACAAAGAGAGAATCTCAAAGGCAGCAAGGAAGAAACAGAAGGTAAACACACAAGGGAGCCCCAATAAAGCTAGCATCTGTCCTCTCAACAGAAACACTACAAGTCAGAAAGGAACAGCAAAACATTCCAACTAATGAAAATCAAAGGCCTGCAACCAAGACTACTCTATCCAGTAAGGCTCTCAATTAAAATGAAAGGCAAAATAAGGAGTTTCCCAAGCAAAAGAATGCTAAAAGAATACACCTCCACAAAACCAGCACTGCAAGATATGCTAAATGGACTACTTTTAAGAAAGGAAGAAACAGAGTGAGAGAGGAAGACAGATATGAAGGGAGTAAAATGGTAATGAATAAGTGCCTATCAATAATAACCTTAAATGTAAATGGATTAAAACCTCCAATCAATAAACATGGATAACTGAATGGATAAAAAAACATGACCCACACATATGCTGCCTACAAGAGACCCACCTCAGAACAAAAGGCTTACATAGACTGAACATGAAGGGTTGAGAAAACATATTTCAAGCAAATGGACAGGAAAGAAAAGCCAGGGTAGTAATACTTATATCAGACAAAATAGACTTCCAAACAAAGGCCATAAAAAGAGATACTAAAGGGACACATCATAATACTCAAGGAAAGGATCCATCAACAAGACTTAAACATTATAAACATATATGCACCCAACATAGGAGCACCCAAATATATAAGGAAAATCTTGGAGGACTACAAGAAAGCTATAGATAGCAACACACTTATAATAGGGGATTTTAACACCCCACTGTCAAAAATGGGTAGATCTTCCAAACAAAATATCAACAAGGATATCATGGCATTGAACAATGCCCTAGATCAAATGGACTTAACTGATACATACAGAACCTTTCATCCCAAAGAAGGAAAAATATATATTCTTTTCAATTGCACATGGAACATTTTCAAAAATGGACCACATGATAGGACACAAAACAAACCTCAACAAATTCAAGAAAATTGAAATCATATCAAGCATATTCTCAGACCATAGGGGCTGAAACTAGAAACCAACCTCAAGGATAAACCTCAAAAACATTCAAATTCATGAAGATTGAATAGCATGCTATTAAACAATGAATGGGTTAAGAATGAGATCAAGGAAAATATCAAAAAGTTTCTGGAAACAAATGAAAATGAACTCATAACAGTCCAAAATTATGGGACATAGCAAAAGCAGTCCTGAGAGGGAAGTTCATAGCAATACAGGCCTACCTGAAAAAGATAGAAACATTTCAAATAAATTATCTAACCCTACATCTGCAAGAACTAGAGGAACAACAACAAACAAAGCTCAGAGCAAGTAGTAAGAAGGAAATAACCAAAATCAGAGCAGAATTATGCAACATAGACTAAAAGAACAATTCAAAGGATCAATAAATCCAGGAACTGGCTCTTTGAAAAGATAAACAAAATCGACAAGCCTTTAAGCAGAACCCAAGCAAATAAAATCAGAAATGAAAGAGGAGAGATTACAACTGATACCACAGAAATACAAAAGATTGTAAGAAATTACTACAAAAAAACTATATGCCAAGAAACTTGAAAACCTAGGTAAAATGGACAAATTTCTAGAAAAATATAATCTTCCAAAACTCAATGAAGAAGAAGCAGAAAGCCTGAACCCATGACAGCTAGCAAAATCAAAGCAGTAATCAAAAAACTCCCGGCACACAAAAGCCCTGAACCAGATGGATTCACAGGAGAATTTTACAAAATCTTTAATGAAGAGCTAACCCCTACCCTTCACAGACTATTACAAAAATCTGAGAAGAGGAAGGACTCCCAAATTCTTTTTATGAAGCCAGCATCATCCTAATCCCAAAACCAGATAAAGACATAATAAAGAAAGAAAACTACAGGCCAATATTTCTGATTAACATAGGTGCTAAAATCCTCAACAAAACATTGGCAAACTTCATCCAGCAATACATTAAAAAGATCATATGCCATGATCAAGTGGGATTCATTCCAGGGATGCAAGGATAATACAATATTTGCAAATCAATAAACACAATACATCACAAAAACAATGGGAAAGACAAAAATCACATGATCATATCAATAGATGCTGAAAAAGCACTGGATAAAGTACAGCATGCATTTATGAAAAAAAAAAAAACACTCAGAAAAGTGGAAGTAGAGGGAGCATCCCTCAACATAATAAAGGCCATATATGAGAAACCTACAGCCAACATCATACTCAATGGACAAAACCTAAAAACTTTCCCACTAAGATCAGGAACAAGACAAGGATGTCCGCTTTCACCAATTCTATTCAATATAGTATTGGAAGTCCTAGCCACAGTGATCAGACAAGAAAAATAGATAAAAGACATTCAAATTGGAAAGGTAGAGCAAAACTGTCACATGTCATCTGTTTGCAGATGACATGATAGTGTACACAGTAAATCCTATAGACTCCACCAAAAAACTACTAGACCTAATAAGTGAATTTGGCAAAACAGTGGGATACAAAGTCAATATTCAGAAATTGAAGGCATTTTTGTATACCAACAATGAAATATCAGAAAGAGAAATCAGGGGGGGGAATCCCATTTGGTATAGCAACAAGAAAAATAAAATACCTAGGAATAAACCTAACCAAGGAGGTAAAAGACCTGTGCTCAGAAAACTACACAACACTGAAGAAAGAAATTAAGGAAGACACAAACAAATAGAAACATGTACTGTGCTCGTGGATTAGAAGAACTGATATCATCAAAATGCCTGTACTACCCAATGCAATTTATAGACTCAACACAACCCCTATGGGAAATACCAATGACATATTTCACAGATATAGAACAAACATTTCAAAAATTTATATGGAACCATGAATGACAACAAATAGCTGCAGCAATTTTGAGAAAGAAGAACAAAGTAGGAAGGATCTCAATGCCTGATATCAAACTATATTACAAGGCCACAGTAATCAAAACAGTCTGGTTCTGGCATAAGAACAGACACATAGATCAATGAAACAGAATAGAGAGCTCAGAAATAAACCCAAGTCTCTTTGTCTCAATTAATACTCGACAAAGGAAACACAAACATAAAATGGAGTAAAAATAGCCTCTTCAACAAATGCTGTGGGAGACCTGGACAGCTGCATGCAAACAAAATGAAACTGGGCCACCAACTTAACACCATATAAAAAAATAAACTCAAGATGTTTTTCTAGATTGTGCAGTAACTTTGTTACTTGTAGAGTTATGAGAAGCACAGAAATAAAGGTCTCTTTAGAAGTCAAAAAATGGATGAAAACACTTAAATATAAGTTGTAACACCATAAAAATCCTAGAGGAGAACATAGGCAGGAAAATCTCAGATATTCCAAGTAGCAATATTTTCACCAATGTGTCCCCTAGTACAAGCAACATAAAGGAAATAATAAACAAATGAGACTTCATCAAAATGAAAAGCTTCTGTGTGGCTAAAGAAAATGTCAGCAAAATGAAAAGGAAACCAATGACATGGGGAAATATATTTGCAAATGATACCTCAGACAAGGGTTTGATCTCCAAAATATATAAAGAAATTACATGACTCCTCTCCAGGAAGACAAACAACCCAATTAAAAAAATGGGCAAAGGACCTGAACAGACACTTTTCCAAGGAGGGCATACAGAGGGCCCGAGACATACAACAGTATGGAATTTCCTCTGAAAACTAAAAATGGAACTGCCTTTTGACCCAGCAATTCCACTGCTGGGATTATATCCTAAGAACCTTGAAATACCAATCCATAAGAATGTATGCACCCCAATGTTCATAGCAGCACAATTTACAATAGCCAAGTGCTAGAAGCAATGTAAGTGCCCATCAGTAAATGAGTGGATGAAAAAACTATAGTACATTTATACAATGGAATTCTATGCAGCAAAAAGAAAGAAGGAGCTCCTACCCTTCGTGACAGCATGGATGGAGCTGGAGAGCATTATGCTAAGTAAAATAAGCAGGCAGTGAAAGACAAATACCCTATGATCTCACTTATAAGTGGAACCTAGTCAACAAAACAAACAAGCAAGCAAATATAACCAGAGATGTTGAAATATAGAACAAACTGACAGTAACCAGAGGGGAGGGGGAGGGGATAATGGAGAGAAAGGAGGAAAGAGCCATCAATGAACATGTATAAAGGAGGGTAGGATTGAGGGTGGGAGGTAAGGATCGCTGGGGTGGGGGGCGTGGTGAGGGAAAATGGAGACAACTGTAGCTGAGCAACAAGAAAAAGAGAGAAAAATAAAAATAAATATAAATATAAAAAATAAAAAAGAATTCCAGAAATAAAGTGCTGCTTAGGGTATCCCTATGGCCTCTATTAATCAGCTTTGTTAAAGTGACAGATGACCCCAAAATTTCAGTGGCCTACAACAACATACATGACTCACTTGGGGGACACACAGGCTGCAACTGACTGTGGCTCTGTCTCATGTGACTTCATTCCAGGACCGGGACTGAAGGACCATGTCCCATGTGGGCAATGCCCATTCTACTGACAGAGGGAATCAAAGAGGGAACCACACAGCTGCATTTAAGACATCTGTTCAGACCATCAAATGTCATACCTGTGCACATTCTATTGCCCAAAGTCACATGGCCACATCTGACAATGAAAAGGGGATTATGTGCCTCCTACAGGGAGGCTTTACAAGCCACATAGCAAGGAGAGAGTACATAATATTCTTCTAGGAAAGGGAGCAAACAGATGTGATCAGGAACAGTCTATCATAAGGCCTTTTTCACTCAAGACCACAAGATGGCAGCTATAGCTCTAGCCATCTTGTCCAAATACAGGCAGAAAGAAATATGAAGGGAGAGAGTAGTATAGAGTTTTCCTGGGAACTCAAGAGCAGTTTCATTTCTAGCTCATTGACCAGAATTAGATCACATGAACACTCCTATCTTTAAGGTAGCTAAGAAGATGGTGGTTGAGTTAGCTATCCAGAGGAGTCAGCCCCACTTCCCTGCCCCCAAATTGCTTGTTTGAGAAAGTATTATTCACCTTACTGTTTAAGCCATTTCTGCTACTTTAAACTGAAAAAAAAAATCTCATAAGGTAAGCAATTATGAGTAAGCAATCCATAATCTTTATCCCAGTCTCCAAGATCTTAGGTGAAGCACCCACACACCCTGCCTTTCCTACTTTCTTCCCTTCACTCACCACTCTCCAGCCACATTGACCTCCTTTCCCTCCTTGTACACAGGTAGCACCCTTATCTGGAATGCTGCCCTCCACATTCTTTGAATGCCTTTATCATATCCTATACCTCTGATTCACAGCACAGCCCACATTGTATGATTTTGTTTATCAGTTTACTATTTAATATCTGCTTCAAATAGACTGCAAGTTCCATGAAGACAGGAGCTATATATACAACTATAACACTTATTCATTGCAGTGCCCGGCTCAGAGTAGGAGCTCAATAAAAAAAAAAATTGTTAAGTGAATGAGATGAGATGAGATGAGATGAGATGAGATGAGATGAGATGAGATGAGATGAGATGAGATGTCTTAAGGAATGAGTAGATTATTAAGTGGTCAGAAAGCAAGTCATCTAGGCTGCCTTATCATCAGATAATGGGTCAAGGGTACTTAATAACCTTTTTTTTCAGTGAAGTATGGATGAGCACACCCCCCTTTTTCTTGCACACACCCCATAAAGATGAAAGAGAACACCTATATATCGCTCCACCTCAGAGAGAGTAATAGAAGGTAGGAAAATAACTTCCAGGGCATGGAAAACAACTTTGCTAGCACCAGAACCCAGGCAATCCGCTCACCAATTTGCCAGTCCTTCCTACTTGCCAGTTGTGCCACTGTATTAATTTTCTAAGGCTGCCATAATAAAGTACCACAGACTGGGTGACTTAAACAACAGAACTTTATTTTCTCACAATTCTGAAGGCTAGAAATCTGAGATCAAAGTGTCAGCAGCATTGATTTCCTTTGAAGCTTCTCTCCTTGGCTTGTAAATGCCTGTTTTCTCCTCCCTGTGTCTTCACACAGTTTTCCCTCCATGCATGTCTATATCCTAATTACTTCTTATAAAGACACCAATCCTATGGAATTAGGGCCTACCTATATGAACTCATTTTATCTTAATTACTTCTTTAAAGGTCCTATCTTTAAATACATTCACATTCTGAGGCACTAGGTGTTTGGACTATGAATTTGGGGGGTGGGAGGGACACACTGCAACCCATAACAACCACCACTTGAGTCTGTGATTTTCAATGCAATTTCAGATACTCCATCTTCTGTGTTCCTTACAAAATGTATGTGTCTTTTGCAGGGCAGGAATCTTCACTTCAAAGGTGCATAAATCAGAAGGTAAGTGGACTCCCACATAGTTGTACCTCTGTTTGAACCCACTAGTCTGTACTACAAGTCCAAGTCTTGTCCTGGAGTTCTAGCATAGACACATCCTTGTAGATTTAGGGATTTCTCTGAATTTTTTTTATTTTAATTATTTTAAATGTTAAACTCCAAGGTAATCTATTCAAACTTAATGCATGCATTTTCCGTATCACCAGGTTGATCCCCTAATTAGTTCCTCCTATTGCATGTTTGAGCATTTGCTGTTTGTCTTTACTATCCCCTTGGTACCAACTCATACAACTTGAACTGTCTTGAGCTGATGGGAAAGAACAGAGGCTATCTTATCACATCCATGATGAAGGTCCAAAACTGTCACTTTGGAGAGAGAAAGTGACAAAGAGTAATCTAGGCACGTCTAACTCAAAAGAAAATGTACTCCAGCAGTCAGTACCCATTGTGCTTTATGGGAAGCGATTTAGTTTCAGCCCAGGAACAACACTCATCACATTAAATTAGTGTTGCTAATTTGGATTTTATTGGTTTTATAGTTTGTTTATATTTAATTTATAAGTTTGCTTTAGCTTTATGGCTACAGAACAGCAATAAGCAGAAGGCATTTATAAGTATTTTTATGTTGTACTACTTAAATAATATTAATTTAAGTTTAACATTAATATAAAACAATTTAAGTCAACACTGACGCTCCATGAGAAAAATTTTTCTCATTAAAGGCCACTATATATATAATGCTCAAGTTTGAAAAGTGCTGTACTAACCAGCACTGTTCTCCGGCTGGTAAGCCCTTGAGTAAGAATTGCTACATGAACTAAAACAATATGAGCAAACAGAGGACAGTCCTTGCTTTATTTCTGATCTGATTTGGTCCTCATTCCCTTAATGAGTTTTCAGAAAGCCCAAAGTATTGGAGATGCCAGACATTACCTCCCCAGTCATGCCTCTTAGAGAATTCACCCTGTCCAGCCCCTAGTAGAGGCAGAACCATCATTCATAGTTTATTGAGCCAAGGTTGGACAAGTGTTCAAATATGGACCAAACAGATTCTCTCTTTGGGGATTTTTGGAATCAATATATTGGTAGATAGAGTGAATAAGCTATTGGAATCCAAGCTCAAAGGTCCTTCAGATTAAGATCAGAGGCCACCATCTGGGAAACGCCACCAAGGGCTGGACACGGGTGCATACATGAGCAGAGGAAGCCAGTCTGTAGTCAGATGCAAATGAAGTGGCTGGGCAAAGAGAAGCAAGCATGGTGGTCCATACAGCCTCTGAGGAGGGGCCTGAGGTGGCCTGTGCAATCCTGCTGACTTCCCAGATCCCAGCTCCAGGCTCAGGAGATGTGCTGGGAGGTACACCCATCTCCTTTCAACAAACCCCTTTGACTTGAGCTAGCCTGAGTGGATTTCTGTCCCTAGTGGCCAAAGTGTCCTTTCTATGGCCTTCAGCTTATTTCACATGTTTTCACACCCATTTCATTGCCATGCCTCTGTATACCAACTTTCCCAGGAGACTTTTGAGGACAAGAAACAGAAAGGAGGAAAGTCAGGAGAGGAATCAATATTTATTGAGTGCTTAAAAGAAAACCACCATCCTGAGTAGTCAGTTCACATACAAGATCATATTTAACTCTGCTACTCTGAAACATGGATATTATAATACTTATCAAACAATTCAAGAACTGGAACTCAGGTCAATTAACCTACCCAAAGCCAACAGCAAGCAAGGAATGGGAGATAAGAAATGATGGAAGATAGGAAGTGGCAGGAGGTAAGAAGTGATGGGAGAAAAGAAGCAATGGGAGACAGGAAATGATAGGAGACAGGAAGTAATGGGAAACAGAAAGTGATGGAAGATTGGAAATGATGGAAGGTAGGTTGATCTGATTTCACAGCTTATTTTCTTCCCATCATGTTTAAGTTCCTTTAGAGGGGAGGAATGTCTGTACTGGGAACAGATACAAAACTCAGAATGATACCCATGTTTAATCAGTGTTCTTTTCTGACCATCCCCAGACAGAGATAGGAACATGCACTTAACTAGCACCAGCTACCTTGGGAAATAGTTGGGAGGGAAGCAATACAGGGGTTAAGATGCTGGGCTCAAATCCTGGTTCCATCACTCACTGTTCCAGTGACACTATCATGGCCTCTGTTTCTTCATGTACAAATAGGAAATAGTAATAGAATATCTCATATGTCTGTTGTGAGGAATAAATAAGATGACACATGCAGAAGTGCCAGCACTGTGCTTGGGAAGCCACTTGAGTGACAAGAGTTATTTACTGGCTTCTTAGAAAACTAAATGGCACAGCACTTTTCATGAACCAGAAAGTCCTACCAGTATTGCTGCTTTCCAAAGCTTCTCTACAGCAGAAGTTGCCACATTTCCCCAAATTAATGGGAACTGATTTTTTAACATGAATAACCTTAGGTGAACTTCATTTATAGCAGCATCTGCTTCAAAATGACCCAAACTAATCAGGCATAAGGATTTTCCATTAGGCAGAAATTAAGGAAATACATCTTCCAATATCTCAATCAAAACAGCTTCTGTTTTGCAAAGGCAAAATTTTAGTGAACAAGTAGATACATAGAAAGAAGGTTGCTGAGAGGACTTATCTTCTGGAGGCTGGGTTCCTTTCCTGGACTTGATCCCACCACCCACAGCTGACAGTGCAGCAAGGCACTCTGTACCCCTCCAAGTGCTGATTGCCACAGAGGACAGTGTCAAAAACCCCTCCATGTGGATCTGACAGTATCCACAGGCCTCCTGAGAGACAGATATCTAGTTTGTCCCTTCTTCATCGTTACCATTGCTGTCATCATGATCATTACAATGTGATCTCCACAAGGGCAGAGACGGGTCTGTTTGTTCACTGGTGTCTTCCCAGCACCTAAAACAGGACCTGCCTGATAGACTGAAGCACAAATGGTTTCAGGTCTTTGCCTCTCCCTGTATCCACACCATGCCTTTAGCCACACAACTAAAGAGTCATACCTCACTGCCCCTCCCCCTTGAATCTGGGCTTGCCTTGTGACTCTCTTTGTTTAGTAGAGTGGAGCAGAAATTATGATGCACCAATCTGAGCCTGGACCTCAAAAGGCTTTGCATGTTTCCCCTTTTCTCACTCTCTGCTGTCAACATGAGAAAGACACAGCCAGACACACGTGCTTGTTTCAGAATAAAGATGACAGCCATAGGCAAAGCCAAGCTGCCCTGGCTATTTCAGCTGAGGCCATCCAAGATCAGCCAACAGACAGCTGACCCACAGACACACACATGGACCTAGGCAAGCTATGGAACCCCCAGCTAACTCACAGACCTATAAGCCAAACTACTGCTTGCTCTTTTAAGCCACCAAATTTTGGGGGTGGTTTGTTATACAACATTAAGAAAGAAATCACTGATATATTTATCCACATAAATTGATGGACTTAATCTATTAAACACTATTAAAAATGTACTAAATACTAAGCACCTAGTTAAATAATTTACATACATTAAGGATTCTGTCTTGATTTAAAATGTTGATATTTTGTTCATCATGAAATTTGTTTTATGAATTTTTATTTGTTTTAAATATTGCATTAATATATTATTTATCTTGATTAATGAGTTTTTTCAGTTCCTCCTTAAATTTTGCACTACTCACCTCACCATATTCTCAGTCCTGATCATCCCATTTATTCCTTATAAAAATTAATCTATCAAAACATAAGACCTAGATGAAGTTGGAATAATGTGAACAACACAATAAATAATGCAGTATTGGATTATAACTCAAAACATAAAGTAAATACCCAAACCCATGAGTCCATATTGATGTGAATAAATAATTGAACAAATAAATAAATATGGGAAAATGCACAAATACCCCACACAGAAGAATTCCACATAATTTATTTAGATGTGCCCCATCAAGGAAGAGGCACATCAGCGCTGACTCCCTAAGTGTGAGCTAACGTAGTGACTTCCTTCCAAAGACTACAGCAGAGGAAGGGTGGAAAAGAGGAACTGAACAGTGGAGACACCTGACAAACAGTCCTCAGCCAGGTGATGAAAGCCAATATTAGCTGCAATAGTTATGTTGGTAGCTGGTACATTTGATAAGATGTGATGAGAATGGTCTTCCTCCCCAAACCCATCTACCTCAGTCTACTCATGAAAAACACATCAGACAACCTGCATTTGAGGGACAGTCTCTAAGATACCTGACCAGTCCTCAAAACTGTCAGTCATTAAACACAAGGGAAGTCTGAGAAATCATCACAGTCTAGAGGACCAAGGTGACATGATAAGTAAATGTAATGTGGTGTTCTGGAAGGAATCCTGGAACAGAAAATAAGCATGCAGTAAAAACTAAGGAAATCCTAATAGAGCATAGACTTTAGTGAATCTCATGTATCAATATTGGCACATTAATTGTGACAAATGTACCATTGTGATGTAAAACACTGACAATAGGGAAAGCTGGGGACAGGATAAATGGGAATTTGCTGTACTATCTTTGCAGCTTTTCTGTAAATCTAAAACTATTCTTAAACAAATGTTTTACAATAAATAAATAAATAAATAAATAAAGGCTTAGAGAGATTAACTAAATTGCCCAAGGTCACACAGCTAATAAAGCACAAGGCTGAGATTCTAATCCAGGACTACATTTAAACCAACACCCTGTAGTTCACCTACTCACACCATAACACCTGTCCACATACAAAATTAAGAAAGGGAGGGCAGAAAGGGAGGAGAAGGAAGGCTGGGAGGAAAAGAGGAAGGAAGAAATGAATGAGAGAGAGAGGGAAAGAGAGAAAGAAAGATTAGTTGCCATCTATTTGCCAGCTTTTCGCTGTTTGATGAAATTAGCCATCCGAGATGACTTTTCTCCTCTCCTCCTAGATGCATATTCAGCAGCTTTCAACTTCACTGTGGGCTTCTCATCCAGCTGTGCTCACCCTCCTGCAAACTCCCATGAAATCAATAGCACACATCCATCATTTTATCTCCACCACTTAGCAAAAGCAAAAAACACTTTGCCAAAGTACCCTCTGCCAGACAAGACATATCACCCTATCACCATTATATACATGCATCTTGCATGCAGTTGTGTAAGTGGTTTGGGGTCCTTTGAAATTGGAGATTTATTCCTGCTTCCCTTAAGTTTTATTAGGGAAGGTTTATCATCAATATGAAGCTTTAATTCCTCCAAAGCCATGGATTAATAGACTCATAAACTTTAATACCTGGTGCTTTATGCACTTCATCCAAGATGTACTCAACACAGTTAAGGAGTGATGATTTAGTTCAATTTTCTGGTCTCCTCCACCCTGCAATTCTGAGACCTTAGAGGATGCCATTAGGTTGACTTTCATAAAGCCTCTAATGTGGTTGAACATCATAAGGAGGCTGAACACTGGAATCAGACCAATAAGAGTTCAAATCCTAGCTGCATCACTTACTAGTTGAGCAACTCTAGGCTAGTTACCTTTCTGAGTTTCAGCTTCTTCATCTATAAAATGAAGATAAAACTGGAATATATTTCACAAGGTTATTAGTTGTTCATGGTGTGTGTGTGTGTGTGTGTGTGTGTGTGTGTGAGAGAGAGAGAGAGAGAGAGAGAGAGAGAGAGAGAGAGAGGACAAAATGAAAACAAAAACCTCTTATGCAGCAAGGAAAATAAAGGCACCCCCTTAGGACCTCTGCAGAGAAAACAAATCAAAGAGAACAGAACCTCACTCCTCTTCACTTCACACATATCCTCAAACCAGAGCTCCAAAGCTAAGACAGTGCCCCTTGTTCAAAGGGCAGCTACTGCTGCTTCTGGTGATAAGAACTGCATGTCTTTTCTTCCAAAGAAAACTTTGGGGGCCAGGGCTGAGGCTGAACTTTCTGTAACTTTCTAATTCCTCTGAAGACAATTTGGAAAAACAAACCACAATGTTTTTTCACTGCTGACTGTATCATGCAGTGGCTCTCTTTCCTTCCAAAGGCCTCCTCTTATACAGTGTTGATTTAAATAAAACAACAAAAGAAAAATGATAGTCATATGGATTATGCAACCTGCAGTGATTTAGCTAGCACTAATGATAACCAACTTTCTCAACAAGGGCACATTTGGCAATGTCTGGAGATATTTTTTGGTTGTCACAACTAGGGGATCCTACTGGCATCTAGTGGTAGAGGCCAGGGATGCTACTAAACTTCCTACAATATGCAGGATAGACCCCCACAAGAAAAAATTATTTGGCCCCAAAGTGTCAGTAGTGCTGAAGTTACTACAATCCAGTTTATGTAGATCATTTATTATGGGCAAGATTGGGTTCTAAGAGCTTTGCATGTAGTAGCTCCTTGCCCACTGTATTAGGGTTCTGCAGAGAAACAGAACCAATGGGAGATAGAGAGAAAAACTGACATAGATAGGGAGACAGAGAAGAGAGAGACTTATAAGGAGTTGGTGTCATGTATTTACGGAGGCTGGTAAGCCCAAAATCTGCAGGTAGGCCTGTAGTTCAGGAGACCCAGGGGGAGCTGATGCTCCAGTTCAAAGGCCAGCAGGCAGGAGGAGCCAATGATAGATGAAGTCCAAAGAATTTCAGATGGAGAATTCCCTCTTACTCAGAGGAGGCTGGGCTTTTGTTCTACTGGGGCCTTCAACTGTTTTACTCAAGTCCATGGACTTAAATGTCAATGTCATTACAAAACACCCTCATGAAAACACCCAGAATAATGTTTGACTGACTATATAGGCACTCAATGGTCCAGCCAAGTTGACATACATTAACCCCCCATTGCACCCACCTATGAGGAGGACACCACTATTAGCAACTTCCATGGACTGAATTGCCAGCCCCATTTCTTCACCTCCCCAACATCTTCACCTTTGCCCTAGCTTCACTCTGGGCAGATTGTTCTCCCCTGACCTGTAAGTCTAGACTTAACCAATGACCCTGGCTTTGTCCAGTGGCACCTGGTCCAGAGTGACAATGTGCTGGCTCCAAGGCCAGGCTTTGAGAGGCTCCATGTGTTTCTGCTTCCCCTTTGCCCCTTGCCAATTCCGTGAGAACAGCAGGCCTTACCTATCCCACTGATCCCAGATGGATGAGAAACACAAGGAGCCGAGCCATCCTGCTGACTCACAGACCTTCAGTAAGAAGTAGAGTCACCCCAGCCAAACATAGCCAAGATCAGCTGAGCCCCAGGCAACCCACAGTTGCATGAGCAATAGTAAATGATTGCCCTTTAAAGCCACTAAGTCCTGGGATGGTTTGTTCTGCTGCAATACCATGAACAGTGGAACCCATTTTAGCAATGAGGAAACAGGAGAACAGAGAGATGACACAGCTAGCAGGTTCATCCTCCACCCATTTGTGCCAGGCCGTGTGCTAGGAGCTTTCACTCCTTTGGTGATCATGGATCTTTACAATGACCCTGGGACGCAGGTATTTTAGGCCCATTCTATAGAGAAAGCAATGGAACATCATAAGTTTTACGGGCCCACCCTGGGAAGTATGGAACTGAACTTTGAACATAGGTGTACTTGTGCCCTAATACCATGGGGCCACCTGCTAACAGAAAAGAAATTAAATGACTGACAATATTCTACTTCAAGGGACACTCAACCAGACAGTGACACAGGCTATTGGGTGCCACCTGGGATGTCTTTCACCCATTTACACCCACTGCCAAGCTCTGTTGATTTTGCCTCCAAAAATCTCTCTTGGATTTTCCATCCACTTCTCTTTGTGTATGTGTCCACCTTGCCCTGAAATTACACAAGCCTGGCCCAAGCCCCCTAACCACCTGCCCTCCTGGCATCCCCTCTTGCCCCTTCAACACATCTAGTGGACCAGAGTACCAGTCACAGTAATTATTGAAAATGCATTTCAATGACACTCCTCCCCTGGAGAATACAGAGAACCCCCAAAGAACCCCACTGCTCTCTGAACAGGAACAGAGTTTAGCGAGGCATGCACCATCCGGACCTGGCCACTATCTCTCATTTCACTCTCTCCTATCACTCACTCTGTTATCGCTTAATTCATGAATATTCCTTGAGAGTCAACTACAGGTCAGGCACAGTGCCTGGCACTGAAGACACAATGATGAAAAAACAGCTCAGGCTCTGACCTCCTGAAGCTAAGAATTTGAGGGGGAGACAATAGTCAAGGCCCTGCTGGCCTTCTTGCCATTCCCAGAAAGTGCCATGCTCTGTCTACCTATGGGAACTTTGTGCCTGCAGTTTTACCTTCTTAGAATCAGTCTTCATTGCACAGAGCCAAGCCTGATCCCAAGGCTTCATGCTCTCACACCTGCATATGGACATCACATCAAAGCATAAATCCTAACAGGTATCATAAACTGGGACACATGAAGCACTTCACTGTCTAACACTAGACTTGAAGACTATAAAGGTGGAAATTCAACCTGATTCTGCTTCACACCATATCTGCCATGCCTATGCTCAATATGATTGAGTAGAGTGTAACTGAGAGAAAAAGTAGCCCAGTTAAAAAGACCCTTGAGTTTAAGTGCAGCTATGGCTTGAGAGGAAAGGCAGAGACACAGAGCTCCCACAGGCTGAGGGACAGGGCTATTGGTTGCCATAGGAACTGCTCTGGGTCTGCTCAACCACGAGGACCACAGTCACATCAGAGGTATGATCAGCTGTCAACTTCTGCCATCCTGACTATGAGTACACACTCTGAAGTGGCCCTGTTAACCCCACCTCCTGGGGAGTCACACTGTCTCTAGTCTCCTCCCCTTGAGTTGTAGGCAGGACCTGTGATTTGTTTTTAACAAATAGAATATGGCAAATGTGGTTACACTACATGAAGATCATTATATCTACCCTGTTGGAAACTACCTGACTCTCTCTCTCCCCTTTTCCCCTTCTTCTCCTTCTCCTCCTCCTCCTCCTCCTCCTCCTCCTTCTTACTCCTCCTCCTCCTCCTCCTCCTTTCTTCTTCTTCTTCTTCTTCTTCTTCTTCTTCTTCTTCTTCTTCTTCTTCTTCTTCTTCTTCTTCTTCTTCTTCTTCTTCTTCTTCTTGTTTGATGAAGAAAGTGGCGATGTTGGTGTGAAGAAACCCACATGGCAAGAAACAGAGGGTGGCCTATGACCAACATTCAGCATAAAACTGAGGCTCATGGTCTTACAGCCACAGGGATGGAATCCTGCCCGGTCATGCCTCAGATGAAACCGCTGTGCTGACCAACACCTTGATTGCAGTCTGTTTGATTCAGAAGCAGAGGACACAGCTAAGCCCTGCCCAGACTCTGGACCCATAGAAACTGTGAAATATTAAATACATGTGGTATTAAGTTTCTAAGTTTGTATAAGATTATTATGTAGTGATAGGCACTAACATACTGAGCTAGGTGGCCACTCCCACTTCTTTCCCATCCTGGTGGGAACTGTGCACATGGGAAAATGCTGTTACTTTCCTGGGGCTGCCATGACAAATTGCCACAAACCAGAAGGCCTGAAACAACAGGAATTCATTCTCTTATAGTTCCGAATGGCAGAATCTTTCCTTGCCTTTCCTACTTTCTGGTGGTTCCCTGCAATCCATGGAATTCCTTGGCTTGTAGATAGATCACTCCAATGTCCATCTGCATCTTCACATGGCCCTTTCCTATGTGTGTGTCTGTGCCCAAATTTCCTCTTCTTCTAAGGGCACCAGCCATTGGCTTAGGACTCACACTACAGCTGTATGACCTCCTCTTAAGTCAATTACATCTGCAATGACCATCTTTCCAGATAAGTCACATTCACAGGTACCAAGGATTAGGACTTCACGTACATTTTGGGGATAGGAGGAAACACAATTCAAACCATAACAGATGCTCTCTTCACTCCTAGCACACAGAGTATGCAGGTCCACCTGCCCACTCCAGCCCACTGGGAAGTTACCCATTCACTCCAATTCCCACTGATTCTAGGTTCAGCCATTAATCAATCACATGTTTGCTGAGCACTCACATGTGCGGCCACTGATGGATAAACTGAAGGGAACATAACCGAGAAAATCCCTGCTATCATGGAGCATACATTCTGCTGGGGGAACCAATGACAGAGAGTCAATGCCAACAAATGAAAGCAATCATTTCTGACCATGGCAAGTAGTATGAATAATAACACAGCTGCTGTAGGAACAGCAGTCATGGTGACAATGGCAGCAGCAGCTAATGAAGCTTACTCTGTGCCAGGAGCTGTTCTGAACACTTCATGGGAAACTGTACCCTTCCTCCTCACCACAACACTGTGACATAGTCACCTATCAATCCTGTTTTAAAGATAGGGAAACTGAGGCACAGAGAGGCTACACACAACTAAAGGCAAAACCAGGATTTGAACCCAGACAGCTGAGCTCCAGGGACCCAAACAAAGAAAATAAAGAGGTGGAGAAAGGAATGGAACTTCAGATCTGTCTGTCTCTGAGAGGGGACTTTGGAATCAAGACTTGAATGAAGAACAGTAAGGTGGATGTCAGATTGCAGCAAGTGAAAGGAGGAATGTAAATGGAAGGTATGAAAATGATAAAATGATCTTTAGTTTTGGAAGGGTTTAGATCTATCTGCTCAACCCTCCCAAGGTGGGGAGCTCTGAAATATCCAGTTGTCAATGCTCTAAGAAAGAGGGGATTTCAGTGATCAAGCACTGTCTCACTACAGGGATGCTGTAATGCACTTCTGTTTCCTTCTTGCAGCAGCATCTTTGTCCTACAGCCTACCCTCCCAGTGTGCATGCAAGTTGGCCCCACTGCCTGGGGTGATTAATAGGTTTAATTTACCATTAACTTCTATGGAGCTGAGCTAGGCTATGATGCCTTTCAAGCAGTGTGTGAGTAATCAGTGAATGAGCAAAAGCCTCTGCATACTTATTTATATTCATTTTGCACTGGGGACACTCCTAATTTGTTTGTTTTTCTCTGGTCTGGCTTCCCCTACCTAGGCTTCTATGACTGAACTTGGAGGGTTCAGGGATCAGAGGAGGAAGGAGGAAAGACTGAGTCCAGGGGACAGAGGAGGATAGAGACAGCAGACATTGGACAGAGGATCTGTGAGGAGCATCTGTCCACCCGAAATCTCTGTGCCTAATGACTGCCAGCATCTTATTCAGCCATATATGACCCAAGCACATTGTCATTGCAGGTATCATGCTGAATACTTGGAGCTAGAGATAAGAGGGCTTTGGGTTCCTGCCTTCAGAGGGTCCCCAGCATGATGGGGGAGTCAGCGAATTAATGATTTCAAGGCCAGGTCAACACACGGGTGGTATATAAAGCAGTGTGGGCTCAAAGACAAGGGTAGGGCTCCTCATTCTCATCCTCAGTGGGGTTCCAGGATTCAGGACTCCCAGAGCCAGTCTGAAATTAAGTCAACAACTTCCCTCCTCCCCCAACTGGAACAGGTAAGGGTTCCAAGCTGGAAGGGAAGCTAAGAAAAGGTCTCTAGCACACAGAGGGGTAATGTGGTGGCTTGGTTTGCTGGCAGGTATGTCTTAGCAGAATGAGGTTTCAGTCCCTCCAAATATATACTCAGACCCTGGACTGTGTTCTGGAAAGAGTGCACCAGACATCCCCACGGGCAATCCCCAACTGGTCCCCTAAAAGCTGGGGGCTTCAAAACTGTGCTGGAATGATTTTTCTTCCCTCTCACTCTTCCTATAAGAAGGGTTTTTGTCATGCAATTCAGGGCCAAAAAGGAGACAGACACCCTTTCTGCAAAATTAGATTCAGGAGCTCGTGCAGGTAATGTGGCAGGTAGCAGAGTACCTAGGTCCTATTGTGTGCAGACTTTTTCCAAAAGCTAGACCACTGTCAGATCCAGAGGGGCACAGGAGGGAGGGCCTGGGTTAGGGTCTGTCCACCCACAGAGAGGACCCATACAATCTGAAATGAATGAATTCTATGAATAGAAATATTCATGAAAGAAAACCCTACGCACAGCACAAGGCAAATCGAAGCTAAAGACCAACTGTCTCTGTCATCTAGAGTCAAGGCTATCCCAATGACCCTTAGGGTAAAGGTGAAGGTGACAAATTCCAGGTTTTCATTATAGGATGGTGAGGGGCTCAGGGGGACAAAACGTTCAGGCAGCCTACAAGGGCAATTCCTCATTTCTTTTTTTATTTGTAACAGCTTTATTGAGACATAATTCACACACCATGTAATTCACCCATTTAAGTGTATGCCTCAATGGTTTTTAGTATATTCACAGAGTTGTGCAACCAATACCATAATCAATTTAAGATTACTGTCATCACTCCCAAAAGAAACTCTGTACCCTTAGCTATCACTTCCCCAATGCCCCATCATTCCCAGTCCCTGGCAACCATTAATTTACATGTTGTCTCTATGGATTTGCTCAGTCTGGACATTTCATAGAAATGGCCTGCCTTCCACTTTGCTGAGATTCAGCATGTGCTCTGCAGCCGGAATGTCTGGCTGTGCCCCAGCTCCAGCCTTGCCACTCATGGCCAGGTTGTTACTCCAGCCTCCTAAACATCAGCATCCCCATCAAGAAAATGGGGTAAATCATTGTTCTTTGCCCATGGAGTTGCAGGGAGGGTAAAACAAGTTAACACCTAACACAGTGTGTGCATCTAGTAAGTGCTCAGCTGATGAGGGATGGAGCATCTGTTGTGTGTATGCATCAGAGATGATGCTGGGGTTCCACTGGGATACAAGCTTAACCCAGACTCATTTAACAAATGGGAGCATTTATTGGATCGCTGATGTGAACAGTGAGTCTGACCAAACTTGTGATCATCACAGTCAGGACCATTGGCCCTGCAGCAGGAAACTGTCTTTCAGTGTCCTGAACACAAAGCCAAGGGCACCCTCATTATCCAGGGGCGGGGCCCAGGCTGGGCAGGCACTTCCAAGCAGAGTCAGGAGCCCAGCAGGCTTGTGAGAGGCCCTGGGTAGCTGTCAATCCTGGGAGGCTGCCTGCTGTGTGCTCCAGGCTCCAGGGCCTGGGGCCAGGGTGGGAGTAATCTGGTTACAGGCTCCAGGGATGCTGCTGGTCTTGGCAGAGCCACAAATTGAGTTTGAAATGAGTAATCCGGAGCCAAGTTGCTTGTGCTGTGAGCAAGAGGCCTGTTGGCAGGTTTTCTCCACCACACCCCCTCTGGACTAAAGGAAGGGACTAGGGAGACAGCTCCAAACCAGCTCCAGAGGTAATGGGCAAGCCAGCTTCTCATGCTCTCATGGGAGGGGGACACGGCTGACCCCCAGCAAAGAAGGAAAGGTCATTCCTATGAACCATCCCCAAAAAAGGAAATCCAGACACAGAAAGTAGATTATTACTACTATGAATTTGCATAATAACACTAATCAGATTCTCATTCATTGAAGGTGGGGGGATTGAGGGGTGAAAGCTAAAAGATATGTGTTTCCTCAGTGGGTGATAACACTGTTCTAAAATTGATCAAGGTGATGGTTGTACAATCTGAATACACTTAAAGCCACTGACTTGTACACTTTAAATGGATGAATTGTATGGTATGTGAATCATTTATCAACTAAGTTTTTACAAAAGAGAGAGAGAGAGAGAGTTGGCAGGGCAGTGAATTCCCATAGGCATGACTGTCTACAGAACCAAAGATCTTCACGGATCCTCCTGTAAGAACACAATAAGATGAGATGTGTGCACAGAAAGGTTAATTCTCTTGCCCAAAATCACACAGCAGCAAATGACACTCAAGGCCCTACCCCAACCTGTCCAGTTCCACAGCCTGCACTCTTAACCACTGGGCTGTACTGTCCCTGACTGATAAACAGCTTAAGCACTTGCTTTGGACACCAGGGGAGAAGGAGAAATATTTTAGGAGAGGCATGTATTTGATACTTCCAAATGGAAAAATCGAAGCAATTGTCATGAACAAGAAGAGAACTTCAGTGCATGCTCTCTGGCAGGGAGTCCGCCGTTTCTGGGACTAGATTTATCAAGGTCTCCATCCGGCTCAGCATCTGTGCCTTGGTCTCCCTTCTCTGGCTGTCTCTCAGGGTCCCTGAGGCAGGGGGAGTCTAGAGCCCACAAGTCTATCTGATAAAGATCTGGCCTGCAGGGAGAGGCTCTGGCGCACTGCAGCCTCCACAGACGTCTGCAGAAAGGCTGTAACTCAATAGAGATTTCTGTTAATAGGGTTGCTGCCTGCTCTAACCCCCTCAGCTCCCAGTCTAACCACTGTGCAGATAACAGAGGCTGGAGGCTATGGGCCCTGATTACATTCCCTCCCCTCTCGCAGCCCTAAAAAAGATGGGCTTTGTCAGGCTTCTGCTGCCACCTACAGCAACTACAACAAAAGGCAGGTCTCCAGCCAGACCTGGAGAGGAAGAGCAGGGGGCTTCACGGGAGAAAAGGGCACCAGGGACCAAAGCCTAAGACCTAAAGTCCAACTCCTCCCCAGTCCCTTGGGCCAGGCTGGGGGAGAATATTCAAGAGCCTTCCCCCCAGCCTCCCCTGGAGTGGCCCCCTCCATTGGACACACCAAATGGAAGGGAACACCAGTTCTTTATCCCATGGGGCCAAAGGGTGTCCAGACCTCTCCTCTTGCCCTGAAAACGTTCTGATCCCTCTGCTCACATCTGCTGCCCTCTGCATCATCTCACTCACCCCCTCCTCCAGCAAGCCCCTCTCCATGCCCTCCCCTAGTTTAGCTCAGCGCACAGCCCACTTCTGCTGACCTTACTGACACTCTGCATTGCAGCTGCTTACCTGCCTGTCTCCACAATAGTAACAGTAATCCGATTCACATTCACCGAGTGCTGATTGTGTACCATGAACCATGTTCAGAGATTGGCATGTACCATCTCAGGTACCACTTCAGCAATTTAGGAGAGAGATGCTACTGTTGCCTTCACTTCACAGATGAAAACTGAGGCTCTGAGGGGCTAGGGACTGAGCCAAAGCCAGACTATGGTTTGAATTCAGCCCCATCTGTCTCCGGGGACAGGCCTCTCAACCCAGGATTCGCCTTGCCTCCCCTCCACACTTCACTGACCCTTTCACTTGATGGACAAGATGGCCATATGGTTTGTGGGCTATTAATTGATTTAGAAACTTGGGGGCCTACTTGCCTGGGAAATGGGCATTCATGTTTTCTCTTGTAAGGCTCATGTAATGTTGAAAACAATAGTTGTAAACAACATATTAAAAATTATGATGCCTGCTCATTGAGAAACACCCTGGGGTATAATTTCTCTTGGCCACACATCCCTTTCCTTATAGTCTATTTCTCTTGGATTTGGGGAGTATAAAGGGTAAAATGGAGCAAACACAGCAATTCTAAAGGCAACTTTTAAGTACAGAATGAGCATTGGCTTTAGGGAGACCTGGAAACCTGTGAATCAACTACATGATGAGTGTTGCCATACCAGGAGCTTATGGAATTAGAGGCTACACTGCCAGACACTGGCACAACCACCCTGCCCTGATGGGACCAGACCTGCAGCATCTGAAGGTGAGGTCCATGCTGTGAGAGACACTGGCTGAGGAGGGTGGGTCTAGGGAGGTGTGTGGTGCAAGATTCGAAAGAACTAGGGAGAAGCTTACAAACATTTGAAGCATTGATACTTGGGAGAGAATAGACCTAATCTATTCTTTCTCAGGGCAGATGCAGGCAAATTTGAGAATAGGAAGAGGAATGAGGGAAACAGCAAAAGAATGATGCCTGGCATATTGTAGGTACACCATAAATATTTTCTGAATGAAGGAATGAAATGATGAGTGGACATAGGAACATGGATTTTGAAGTTGGAAATCCTGGTTCAAATCTTTGTCTTGCCCCTTCTAACTGTGGGGCCTGGGTCAAGTGATCTTATCTCTCTGAGCCTCTGTTTGTCCATCTGTAAAATGGGAGTGAAAGGGACAATGAAGGGTTAACTTTTATATCAGGGCCTGAATGGTTGCCAGGTATTAGGGAGCAGAGTAGGGTGGGAATCTGAAACCTGGGCAGGGAGAATCCAGCAGAGGAGGCAGCAGGGTGATGCTGTCTATACCAGGGCAGGCTGACCTGACACACTATCAAGGCTGGCCACTTCTCTGAGATTTTCTATTAAAGTAAAACAGATATTTGAGTATCTCTTCCATGCATATCACTGGACCCAGGCACTGGGGGATTACAAACATGAAATAAGGTCTGATTCTACCCTCAGAGGGCTTATGATCTAGAACAGAAGATAAAAGAGACTGAAATGGCTTATGATCTAGAACAGAACCAAACTAGGCTGCCAGCATCAGAATCAGCTGGGATGCTCGTGAAAAGTCAGACCCTTGGGCCCCAAAGAGACCCAATAACCAGAATACTTAGAAGGTGAGTTCTGAAAACTATGTTTCATCAAACTGCCCAGGAGCCACTTATACATGCAAACACTGGGAACCACTGACATTGCACTTCTGAGAAGTAGGCATCTGCAAACTCATGGTGGCCAGAGGCTTCATGGAGGAGAGACTCTGGAGCCAAGTTTAAGAACCCATAGGTGACAAGAGGTGGGAGGAAGCAATGGACAATGCAGAGGGTGAGGATCATGAGACCCAGAGGCAAAACCACATCTCCTGTTTGGATAATGTGCCTCATATGTTGGGATCACTTGTCAGAAGATTTCTGTTGGGAAATAAGAGAATATCAGGTTGGATGTGATCATCCATCTCTCACACACATCAACTTCTCTCTGCCCCTAATGCCAACAGCTTGGTCCAAGGTCCCATCATCTCTTGCTTGAACAACAGTCACAGCTTCTAAATGATCTCCCAACATTTATTGCCCTCACTATAGACAATGTGATCTTTGAAAACACAAATTAAACAAACTGAACAACACCCACCACTTCCAATTAAATCTCCCCAACCTGTGCTCTTAGAATAACATTACACTCCTTAACAAGACCTTCAGTGCCCCACGGGGCCTGGCCTCTGCTTGCCCTTCTCCATTCTCACTCACTCCAGCTACTCTCTGCACTTCCCTCTAGTCTTCAAAATGTCACCTCCCCAGAGACACTGTCCTCAATAGCCAACTGTGGGGTAACTCAGGACACGATCCCTCCACAACCTCAAAGAGCAGATGACTGCCTGGCCAGCAGCCATGAAAAACAAGGAAAACAGTCTATCTGGATGCCCCAGCCCTCTCAAGGACCCTAAATCTTAAGGCTCCCATGTTTATCACAAAAGTATAGAATTTTCACACGTTACTCCCTCCCTAACCCTATAAGTAGCACAGGCTAGGGGTGGGGCACCATCCTTCTCATACAGATCTTCTGCCATCGGGCACTCCCCTGTAACGTAATAAACAGTGTGTCCACATCTGCTGATCCTCCAGGTGGGAACAAGTGCAGCTCCCTGGCTTGGGGCTTCCATGTTATACAAACTTACCTAAAGCACTTCCCCCTAACCTTCTGTTTCATCACCCTGTTTCTCTTGGGGCAATTATCAGAATCTGTAAACTCTCTCTTGCCTAAATTTGCTTCTTTATGTCTCTCCATTCATATTGCAAGTTCCAGAGGGGAGGGAGAGGCAGGAAATCTGTCTCAGTCACCAATGAAATCCCAGCACCTGGAACACCTGGTGCATAGGGGAGGTTCAACAAGCATTTTCTGAATCTATCAAAAAATACATTGGGCCCTGGCTGGTATAGCTCAGTGCATTGGGCACAGGTCTGTGAACAAAAGGGTTGCCAGTTCAATTCCCAGTCAAGGCACGTGCCTGGGTTGCTGGCCAGGTCCTCAGTATGGGGCGCTCAAGAGGCAACCACACATTGATGTTTCTCTCCCTCTCTTTGTCCTACCCTTCCCCTCCCTCTAAAAATAAATAAATAAAATCTTTTTTTAAAGGCATGCATTGCTTGCAGGAAGCCTTGAATGCCAAGCTGAAGAGTAGGAAGATTTGCTGAGAACTTCAGAGCAAGGGAAAAACCCAGCATGATAAAAGAATTGTCTGTGTTATCCGAGAAAAATCCCCAGAGGATTTCAAAGATAATAATAGCAAAGTAAATTTCAAGAGTGGTTCTAAATTCAACAACCCCTATGAAAGCTGAAAATTACCATCCCAGCTGGTGGAAATGTCAATTCAAACTTCATTTAAAAAACCATTTCAGGCTCTGATTGCCAAATTATTATTTCATATGAGAAAGAGGATTGTCTGGATAAAAAGTGATGGCAAAAGTGAAAAATTCAACTTACTCAACATCCCCTCCCCCCAAAAAATATATTTTAACATTAAAAGTTACTCCAGATAATTGCAGATATAAATATCACTTAGTGCAGATGTTGTGTATAAAATGTAATTATTACTCCTGGAAAATCAATGGTAGCAAATGATAAAATCCATGATCTGGGCCTTTCTACTGAGCAGAAATGTATTAGTGCCTTGGCTGTGGTTTATGCACTTTTTAATTGAAAATGATCTCTAACTAAAAATGAATCACAACACAGGGATGGAGCAGCCAACTGCAAATAAAGATGTAATAACCATCAAACTCTCTGGCTATGCAGAGAGCTCAAAGCAGGAAACACTCCCCCCGAAAAGCACCCCCAGCTCCCTCTTACTCATTTACTGAGTGCTTGCTCTGTGCAGGCCCTGCCATCAACAGCTGTAAACAAGATGGATACAGTTCTTCCCACCAACATGTGCAGACAAATGAATAAATGAGATAATGGCAGACTGTGACATGTAAGATGCTGGAAATAAATAGAGTGCTGAAATGCAGTGTGACCAGAGAGGCCATGTATGTGGAGAGACCTTGCAAAGACAGGGACATTTAAGACCAAACTGAATGATGAGAAGTAGCCAGACATGGGAAGGCAGGGAAAATAGAATAAGCAAAGGCATCTAAGAGGAGCGAGGGGACCATCAATATGTTTGGAGTGTAATAAACAAGGGGGTGGAGAGGGGCCAATCTAGGGTCATATTTGATATTTGGGGGTTTCAGTAACCTTGAGCCATCATCTTTATCTCTGAGGTTCTTCAACTGGCCACCCCAGATGCCCAGTGACCAAAAGCTATTAGGTATCCACAATGAAAATACATGTTCATGTTCTCCAAAATTCATATGTTGGAATCATAACCCTTGTGGTGATGGGATTAGGAGGTAGGGCCTTTGGGAAGTTAATTAACTCATGAGACCACAGACCTCATGAGTGGATTAGGGCCCTAATAAAAGAGACCCAGAGAGCTCCCTTGCTTCTTCCTCCACATGAGGACACGGTGAGAAGTAGCCCAGTTAGGAATCAGGAAGCAGGTCTGTACCAGACACTGAATCTGCCAGCACCATGATCTTGGACTTTGAAGCCTCCAGAACTATGAGAAGTAAATTTCAGTTGTTTAAACCACCCAATCTATGGTATTTTTGTTATAGCAACTCAAACAGACTAAGACAATATTTGAATCCAAATAGACTACCAAGAAGGTTGCCTTTCATCTTGATCCTTCTCTACCCCCTTTCTACTATTCAGTAACCCCATAACACAAATCCAAACATACCCAGCAACTGCCAAGTGGATATGGCTCTTCTGCCATCAGCCCACAGGCCTCAGGAACACACTGCCTCCAAGAGATGTTAGTGGAACAGAGGAACACATGGAAAGACCTCCTGACTACTGCTTCCCTCATCCAGTTGACCACAGCACCTGCATCAGCTCTTCCACACCCTCCATAGCAGGGACTCTCAGGTCAGATCTTGGGCACCTACCCCAGATCCATTGATACCCTCAGAGTCATTCATCACTGCTAAATTCTGTGCATGTGTCAGAAAGTAATGGTGCATCCAGTATTCAGTTCTCTCATGTGTTCCTGAACACAGGCAGCTCAAGGTTTTACAGCTCACCTTTGACACACAAGTCAAGTGTCTGGTCAAGGTCACAGATCCTACAGATTCTAGGAGAAAGACTGGAATCCAGATGTCTGGATTTGGGCAATGAGGTATTCCATGAGAGCAAGGTCTATCAACAAGATGGCACAGAATTGTTTGGAAAGAAAGCATATTGCATTCAGACTCAGCTTCCTTTTGGAGCTCTGATGAGGACTCAACACCCAGTCTTTGGGCAGCAAGGTGCATGACCAAGAATAAGAGAGAACAAAACACACTGCCATTGCATGAGGGCCCTGTCTCCTGCATAATGAAGCAAATCACCTCACTTACAAGTCCTTGCAGAGCCCCACAAGAAGGCTGTTTATCTCTGCCCTTCCCAAATTCCTCTATTTTCTTTCCTTTTCTTTTCCACTATTGCTTTTGGGACAGTCACAAATGAGACAGGTTGATTAATTTCATATTTTGGCTGTAGTTGCAGAAACACCTTCCCTCAAACCCTGCTGGAAAAAAGTAAGGGTTTAATCATTCTCTAGTGTAATTACCTCATACACTCAAGGATATCTCTGATGGGAGGCAAAGGAGTTTTCAAACACTAACTTTAATGAGCAGAGCAGGCAAACATATTGCCGCATCAACACCCAGCTTGGCTTCACTGGGGAGAAACCCCTATTAGCCCATCAATCTCTCCAGATCAGTACTGTCATCATTCTCAGTTCTTATTACATTTGCCCAACCTGGGTGCACAAGGAAAATACTCTGTTAAATCAGTCAGCACTGAAGAAAGCCAGTAAGGATGGAGGCATTGTAAAGTTTCACTAGGCTGATGGAGGCAAGGGTTTGTTTGCACTTAAAGGTAAAAGTTCATTCTTTTTACTTCTAAGACATCATCCCTTAGGTTGCAGATAGTTGTTATTGCAGGAGGAGAAGAAAAACAGAGAAAGAAGAGAGAGTTCGTCTTGAGGAAGATGATTAAGCAACAGTGAAAGCTGGGTATTAGGGATCTGAGTTTCAGGAATCATCTAGGCTAGGAGTCAGCACACTGTTTCTGAAAAGGGCTATGCAGTCTCTGTCACATCTTTCAACTCTGCTATTGTACCAGGAAAGGAGCCATAGACAACATATAAAAGAAAAGGCCTGGCTGTATTTCAATAAAGGTTTATTTATAAAAACAGGCAGTCAATCAGATTTGGCCCCTGGGCCATAGTTTACCAATCCCTGATCTAGGCTTCAAGATTGAAAGAAGTAAATAGGATCCCACAGGAAACATGGAGAAAATCAAAGTCAGCATCCTCCTTCCGTAAAGGTCATTGCTTGGAAGTCAGACCTTTCTTTGGTGGTTGATGATTTAGTGGGAGAAGGTAAAGTCATTTCACCCAAATGGCTCACCTGGTAGACCAAAAAACCATAAGTGTGTATCTGTGGCCACAGGACCTTTGAACATGCTATGCTGCCTTTGCTTAAAATGATCTTTGTTCCACTTTTACTCAAGTAAATCCTCTTTATCTTCCAGTCTCAGCTAAAATTACATCCTTCAGAGAAGACCTATTTGATGTTTCCCACTCTTGCCAAGGACTTTTAGCATCCTGTACTTTGTTTTTATCACAGTTGTGTCTTAATATGACAGTCTCTCTTCCCTCATTAGACAGCAAATTCCATAAGGTCACACCTAGCACTGAGCACATAGCATGGGACATAGCATGAAGGAAGTACTAAGTGAATGGGCATTAAATAAATGAGCATGAAAGACTTTAACTAGAATTGTAAAACATAATTACCTGTGACCTTTGAGTTTCCCCTCATCTAACAAATGCTTACTGAAAGACTTGGCTTATCTGCAGAGACAAACAGCCATGCAGGGGCAGCAGCACCCACCGAGGGCTCACTGAAACCGATCCAAGCCCCATACCCAGAGTTTCTTAGTCAGCAGATGGACGCTGGGAATTTGCACTTCTAACCAGCTCCCAGTGATGCAGTCACTGCTGGTCAGGTGCAGGGACCACACTTTGTAATTCTCAGCTCTGACATGGGTAAACCACACATGAGGATCACCAGGGAAGCTTTAAAAGTACCAATGTTGAGGTTCCATCCCAAACCAGAATCTTTAAGAATGGGGCATGGACATTGTTGTTTGTTTGGTTTTTGTTTTGTTTTTTTTAAGCCCTGTGGTGATTCCAATGTGCAGCTGGGCTTAGGAACACCTGGGCTACCAGATGCTTATAGCACAAGAGCTGTCCTCAGGGGCTGGGCTGCAGGGGCAGTTTGGAAGGTACTGGGCCACGCCCCTCAGGGCCCAGCTCAGCGCTGCAGCATCAGCTCCTGGGGCAGATCTGCAAGTCACATGAATGCAAGCAAAACTCAGTGAGGACTCATTAGAGTTGTTGTGCACAGCAGTTGTTAATCTATTTTCATTGCTGTTAGAATTCCACTGTACGAAAATACTACAATGCTTTTAATCTATTCACTGTCGGTGATGTGGGGCCATTATGAATAGTGCTGCTATAAACATTCTAGCACCTATCATTTGGTGAACATGTGCATGCATTTCCTTTAGGCAAGAGAAGCCAGGTACAAAAGAATGCATACTGTGTGATTCAGTTTCTATGAAGTTCAAGACAGGCAAAATTAATCTATGCTCAAATAGTCAGATAGTGCTGGGCAGGGTGAGTGGTGGGGGAGGGCGGCACTGGGGTCCTGATGTCCCAGATACATTAACTCTGTGATAACTCATCAAGCTGTACTCAAGATCAGTTGCTTCTGTGTATATATTATACTTCAAATTTTTATTTTTTTATTTTGGTCATTTTATTGTTGTTCAAGTACAGCTGTCTGCATTCCCCCTCCGTCCCACCACCCCTCCCAACCCCAGCCATATCCACCTTCAATTTTTTAAATGTTTATTAAAAATAAAAAAAACTAGCCGCGCTGAGGTGTATGCACCGCCATCTGCGGCCTGCAGGGGGCGCAGCAGCCTCATGAACGCTGCTCTCCCACTTTGGGCTCCGGTGTGGAATCTGGCTGGCCAGGTCTTGAAGTTTCAGGGCTGCCTGAAGAGCAGCAGATGCTCTGAGCTCACATGCAGGAATGCCCGAAGGAGCCAGGGCAAGGCCTAGCCACATTCACCTTCCCCAGCCTTCCGCTCAGCACCACAGCAGGCTGGAGATTCTGCTCTCAAAATCTCTCAGAATCCCAAAGCAATTCTACCTGAAAACAGAGGTCAGTATAGCAATGCTGGGTTCCTAGGGCCCTTCTCCTCTCTGCATCCTGAGTCCCTGCACACAGAGAGACAGGGCACTGTGGCTAAAAGTGAGAACAACATGGGTATGAGTCCTGGTACTATCATGGCCAGCTGAGTAGCCTGAACAAAATAATAAACCTCTGTTTCCTGCTCTGTGAAAGGAGGAGGTGATACTTCCCATGTCATGTGGTTGTGGCGTTTGGCTCACAATGTGATCAGTAGCTGTTATTTCTACCAAACTGAACTAGACAATACCAGCACAGGCGGCCCCTCTCCTCCCTCCTCCAGACAGTACCAAGTGATCACAGAGGGGCATTAGGAGTCCATCTCCTTACACCCATCCAGCTCTGCCACATAAAAAGCTGAGGATGAGTTCATGCCAGACCAGTGGCTACAGTTCAAAGACTTTCTGATCCAAGAGATGGTGGCCAAGGTCAACCTGCTGGCAGCACCACAGCCAACAGCAGCTGGAACAACAGCCCAGGCCTGGGTCTGACCTTCTTCCAGATGCTCTGGTCTGTGAGATGTCCTAGGATTCAGCACTTACGGTGCCAAGAAGGTTGGCAGCTACCTGAAATGCCCAGGTCTGGTAGAAGGAAGAAGACAGCTTGGGAGCTTAGACTGAACTCCACATTCTACCTCTGGCACCTAATTAGTTGCATGACCCTGAAAAAGCTACTTGACCACCCAGCACCATGTATTTCACAAGGAAATCACCCATCTTTTAGGATTGATATGGAGCCATGTGCAGTTATTGCGTCAGGCACCTGGCACATAGCAGAGCTCAGGGCATATTAGTTCCCCCTCCCCTGGATGGCTCTGAGCTCATGAGATAGTAATGACAGCAACCATAATAACACCAGCTAATATGTGAGGACTTACTACATAGCATGACAGCCCTATGGGCAGGTACCATGGTCTCCATTTTATAGACAAGGAAAATTAGTCTTAAGACAAGTAAAGATAGGACATCATCTTGCCCAAGGTCATACAGCCAATCAGGGCTAAAAAGTTAAATTTGAAATCCAAGACTGTTTAGTCTCGAAACAGTACTTTTAACCTACCTGGCTGTATTAGAACTTAAGCCACTGTCTCACATCCCAGCCTTTGGGGGCTTACCCTGGCCATTCAGGTTGTTTAAGCCCAATTCTTTGTCTTCCATTCTCCTCCCAAGAAAGCTAACAATTCTCAACTCACTCCAAGGTCCCTGACTCCTCACTTTATACACATAGTTGAACACACTCAAGAGAGGGGATAGAGGAGGGCAGAGAAAACTGGATAAATCTGTCAGTGACCTGGGACTCCCATAATGCAGAAATATCCCACTTTTCCTATGCTTCCCACAGACCTTCAGCATCAGCCAGAGCTGGAGGTAAGGCCTGACTCTGCCACTCAGTAGCAGTGTGACTTCAGGAAAGCTAAGTGGCCCTCTGAACTGTGGTGTCCTCATTTATGAAAATACAAATAATGCCAGAAATGAAAACTACCAAAAAAAAAAAGTCTTTGCATGGAGTAAATGAGATAATATGTCTGAAGTGCTTGGCCAAGTACTGACATGTAAACCAGCACTCAAGTCTTAGCTAGTATATCATCACCACCACCATAATCTGCTGTCATCATCATCATTACCAACATCACCCATTATCATTAACATCATCACCATCACCATCATTCATTAACAATATCACCATTATCACCACCATCATCATCCCCATAATCCTCCATCACCATCACCAACACTATCATAATTTCAAAGTGATAATGTGTAGCAAAAGTATAGCACATGAAAGACAAGGAGAGGTTTGATAAAGCTTCCCTTGCCTGAAAGGCAGACATGAGCTCCAGTGTCTTGAAGAGATAACCATTATCCCTATGTTTCTACGTAGACTCCATGTGCCATTATCTTAAGCACACAAGAGAATCCTCAAAGTAGTAATGAAGGCCCTAATGTTTCCATTTTCCCAGGACACAACCTCTGGACCTCCCAGGAGAAGGACCAGGCCCAGGCACCCTAGACCTGAGTTTCTAGGAGAGAGAAAGGAGGCCAAGTCCACCTCATCCTTCAATACCACCTAACAATGCAGAGTGGCCGGCCCAGAGCCAGTCCATGCTGCCAGGTCCTGCAAGATGATTCTCACACAATCCTTGCCTCCCTCCTTTCTCCTGTTTTTCCACATCATTCTTTCATTGAAAAGTTTAGTAAACAAGCATCTTTTCTTTCCCAGGTGCTATGCTAGGAACTCAAGACACAGTAGAGAACAAGATGGTCTTTATCCCTACCCTCAAGGAGCCTTTAGTCCAATGAGATAGTTGGACACTAGACAGGTAATTACAGTGGTACTTACAGCTACAATAGGTTCCAGGGGAAAAAACACAGGGAGCTTTCACAGCATGTAATGTGGAGCCTGACTCAGTTGAGAAACTCCAGGAAGGCATCCCTGAGGAAGCGACACATAAGCTGAGCCCTGAACAATGAGTAGGAATTCTTACAGTGAAGGGACAGGAAAAGGTTGGGTAAAGGGATTCTGAGAAGAACAGGCTTGTGCAAGGCCTGGAGGCACTTGGGGGGACCTGAATCTCCACCGAGTCAAGAGTGTTTGAAGATAAAGAGAACAAGGCTAAGCTGACAAGATAAAGGGGGTTCTGACTTTGCTATGTCTATTTCAAGCTGAGTAAAGAAATCATGGATTTTATTC